>SZWC01019219.1:0-11650 GCA_023375785.1 Penium margaritaceum | reverse complement strand
CACAGCTGACCAAGGTCTCTCTGCCACAGCTGACCAACGTCTCTCTGCCACAGCTGACCAACGTCTCTCTGCCACAGCTGACCAACGTCTCTCTGCCACAGCTCCTCAACACTGTGTCAAACTTTAGGTTGATGATGATGACGATGACGTGCGTGCAATGAAGACAGGGAATGGGGACGGAGAGTACGGGGCGGGCGGAGTAGAAGGGGGATGGGGCATGCTTGTGGAGGAGACTGTGTCATCTGACTGAGATTTCTCTACATTGCCCTTGCCTTGCTCTGTTTTGTTCTGCTCTGCTCTTGTGTGCTTTTTGCCCCCATGCCCGCGAGTGTACTCGGTAAAATGCACTAAGTACTCGGTTCTCAGTGTCTGGCCAGACATACACGCACACTTGCCACACTCGTCGTACTACTCGTACTAGCAAGCGTGCTCTGTCAGCCGAACAGGTCAACACTCGCAAGTACCACAGTGGCCCTGTCAGAGGCGAGTATACTTGGAAGCTCATCCCTAGAAGCAGGCACGCGAGGGCACAGGACGTTGCAGGACAAGGCAAGGTACGGGTACGGGAGAGTGTGCGCAAGCACGAGCGGGCGCCGGGCGGATGGGGGCATGCAGGGACAGGCGCAGGCGGTTGGGGCCGGAGCGAGTGGGCTCGGGTACGGCTGGTAGTTGGATTTTCATTTGATTTCATTGAATAAAAAATCGCCAAAAATCACCTATTTGATTTCTTAAAATCAACAAAAAATTCGTGATTTCGATCACTGATCAGATTGAAACCGGAGCGCCTCCTTCCAAGTTAAAATCAAAGCGCATATTTCTCAGAGCCCCAATCTACATGAGAGATGTGTCACGCCATGCAATGCAAGCTATCTTGTCTTGTCTCGTCTCGTCTCGTCTTGCGCGCTGCAAACGCAACTGACGGAGTCACTGCACACAGTCGTGCATCCATGACGAGATAGACCCTGCCACTGAAAACAAAGCACGTGGGGACTTCTGCCAAAAATGGCAATGTACATGAATGATCGCAATATGAACAATGGAATTGAAATGAAATTTGACATCAGTTAGGTGGAAATCCAACTGATCGAAAATAACGAAAAATCAACATCAAATTTTCCTTCATATTAATGAAAAAAAAAAAACACGACATCAATCTAGATCAACATTGGCCAGATCCTTTGGTCAATCTAATCGTTCATTTGAATCTTCGTTAGAAGCATCCAATGAAGATCATAATCAAATCAACGATTAGATTGACCAAAGGATCTGGCCAATGTTGATCTAGATTGATGTCCTTTTCTTTTCATTAATACAAAGGAAAATTTGATGTCGAATTTTCGTAGTTTTTCGATCCATCCGATTTTCTTAACAAGATAAAAAAAAGTTGAAGTACCAGCCCCAGGCTCAGGCGGTCATGCACGTAGGTGCGGGCACGGGTGAGGGTGCGGGCACGGGTGAGGGTGCGGGCAGGCACAGATGCGGGCGGGCGCGGGTAAGAGAGGGCACGGGGATTGGTGGTGGAAGTGGGCGGGGCATGTGCAGGCGAGGACGGACACAGGTACAGGTGCAGGCTGGTGCGGGGCACAAGCGGGCGCGGGTGCAGGCATGCGCAGGAACAAGGGCAGGAGGGAGCGCCGGCAGGCGCAGGCCCGGGAGGAAACGCAGCCAGTCAGCCAGGCTCGAGCAGAGGCGGCAACAGGCGTGGACAGCCGCCGGCGCAGGCAGGTTGGCGGGCGGCACAGACGCGGGGGGGCGACCGGGCTGACGCGGGCCCAGACGCCAGTTGGGGGGCAGGCGAGGGCGGACGTGTAGGCGACCGGAAGCAGTCGGACGCCTGGTGCAGGGCCGGCAGACGTGAGCACGTGCGCGTGCCATGGTGGCGCCCGCCAGGCGCAGCGCACGAGCGCGGGAGCATGGATGCGCGCTGGCACGGGCGCACGCAGGTACAGGCACACGTGGGCGCAGGCGCACGCATGCATGAACGCACGCAAGCACGTACGCACGCATGCACGCATGCAAGCGCGCACGCACGCACGCACGCACGTACGCACCTGAGAATGTCCTGCGTGGATTCTACGCCTTCGGCATGAGAAGCCCCGTCCTTATCCTTGTCCTTGCGCCTCTTGCTGCCGCCCCCACTGCCACTGCTGCTGCCACTGCCGCGCAACGCCGCTGCCACTCCCCGCTTCATCTCATCTCATCTCGCGCACGGGGACTGGTGGCGGGAGTGGGCGGGGCATGTGCAGGCGAGGACGGGCACAGGCACGGGGGTTCTTGCCTCAGTCCGTCGGCCCGTCGAGCTGCCGCTGTGCTGCTGCTATACTACTGACGTGCTGCTGCTGCTGTACTACTGACGTGCTGCTGCTGCAGCTCCGAGGCTTGAGAGCGATGCGGGAACACTTCCGTTCGCCGGGACACAGAAAGAGAGTCAACAGTGGACGAAGACTGCAACGGCAAGATTCGCTGGGCAGATTCGTCTTCGGGGGAATAACTATATATGCACTAAACTCTAGATAAAACTCCACGCATTACACATTAAAGCCTCCATATCGAGATTGAGAACTTTGCGCACTGAATTTGTGCCGTTTTCAGTGGTATGCCGGACTGAGCCTAGATGGTGACCAGGTAGAAGTTTTGAGGCAGAGCATGGCTTTTAATCAGGGACTCAAGCAATTTATAATTAACGGTAAGTGTACTTCGATGATAAGTGTCAAAATGATCGAACACATACATAGAAGTGTCCAATAACAAATGAGACATAGTCGGGGCCGATGAGCCTATTGTTGAGCGACGCGTATGGAGTCGTGTAGTGAGTGGTCAGATCGAGGGGCTCCACCGAGGAATCGGGGGGCACACTTTTGTTGAAGATTCTCGAAAGTGGTCAAATTTTCCTTAAACTACGAGATGGATCGTCGGAGGGCAATGCAAAAGGAAAATGTCTAGTGCGCAAGTTGGGGTAGCATCGTTGTTGATGCAGCATACGGGAACCCACGCTCATTGCTTAGTGTGCCCCCTTAGTCTGCTGCAATAGTGCCTAAGTCTGAGAGCTCTCGTTTGTTAGTCACAAGTACAAGCGCCACATTGAGCGCCAGAAAAGAGTTGGAATAAAGCAATGATTGATTAGGAAGGAAGAAAAAGCACCTAAACGAGACCCCTCTCAGTTCTAGCCTCCCCTCAGCTCTGTGAGAAAGTTACTCGAAAAACTAACAAACGAGTAAGATCTTATGGGAATGTGAATGTCACAGCTGTGAGTTGTTTTGCGCTTAACTGTGGAACCCAAAACATCGGCCCTCATAATGGTTAGCCCAAGGAGGAGTAGCGAATGGTCGTCTCAACTCTTTTGGCTGGGACGAACCACGCCACAAATGGACGTAGTCGTCATAGGGTATGCTTTGCGAACATGCATTCTAATACCCTACTGTTCCACGTGGCACTGCCACGTGCAAACAGGTACCTATCGGCCAAGTAGAAGGGAGGAGGAGTGACGCGATGGATTTTCCATCGCGGCACTCCTTTCACGTAGAATCTGGCCACAGATGTTTTCTACGCTAGAGTCGAGCCAGACTCTAGCCCATAATGTTTTTCCGGGCTTTGGCTCCTCGAAACATGAGCCTCGAGTATCCAAAGTACCCGATAATTAATTGTCGGCCATTTTTACACCTAAAAATGGCTCGTACGCTGCATTCCTCCCCCTTTGCTTTGAACCGTCCCGGTTCGTCTTTGCTAACGGAGGTTTGATCATCGCGTACTTCACAATACAAACCATGCAATAAGCGTAAACAAGATCACACGTGTGAAATCTTGTCATCCGCAACACAGTTGCGTAACGTTAACGCACAATCAACCACACACTTATGATTTTTGTGATTATTGCCATTTGCGTATAACATCCAGTGTTGATCGCGTGATCCCTTGGCTTTTACCAAGATGGGGCACGTACAATCCTTGTACATTATTCAAGTGTTAGCGAGCCTTCACCGACGACTCATCACACATGTGTATCGATGGCATGGTTGATGCCTTTTGGGACGTACATTGTCAACACTGTCTTGCCGGTTTGGAAGAGAGTACATAGGATGAATTTTCCCACATTTTGTGTGGTATGTGATTAGCAAGCTGTTGTAGTGACGCATCCTCCCCCTCTGCAAGGAGCATTCATGCGACCAATTAACGGAGCGTCCCCGTGAAAAATGTCTAGGTCCACACAACACTTTCCATGTCGTTCAAACATGATCCCTTCCAAGGGGTTGTTGCCGAGGTGGTACCTCGCAACATTGTCAATACGTACAATCCAAGATCCGGACATCAGTCCTCTCGGTTTGCAACCACGTGTTCATGACCACGCGTAGGTCTACCTGACCTCTTTCAGCACCCGTGGATTGGTTGGCTGAACTCAACCAAGCTCCACTAAGCCCATGCAACTTGCATGCCAGCTTCATCTTAAGGTTGGGAGGCACCAAGGTCCTAAGACATGGTTGCTGAGCACACTTGTTTTTCCTTTCAAAGATTGCACTCATCTTTGAAGGAAGCGGCATTGGTCGTCTGGCACACGCAATCGTCAACATCCGTCATTAGACACGACGATGCTCTGACCTAGATGATCTCGGCTTCAACCATCATCCCCTCATTTCTATGTGAAATGGGTATCGTAAGCTGCCGCTCACGTCCTTGTCAAAAGCACATTGCTTTGAACTAGGTTCGTTGAGATAACCAATCTCAACGACCATGGATTTTATCCACGAACAAAGTATTCATCGTATGGTATACGCCAACCAAGTGTACCATAATCACCATCATTATGGTGCAAGTTGAAGGAACACCTTTCGAGTTCCAATTCCATGTGATAGTGATCGAACGCTTCCGAATCACATCCGGTGATCCTGGAACAACCGGTTCCATAATTCTTTTGTGTTTATGTCATCGCATCCAAGAGTTCCATTTTGGAACCCACCAGTGGATCGTGTTTACCAAGTTGCAACAATCCGTGTTGCTTGAATGTCTTCTATTGTGTACATTCGGTACTTCCACTCAATAGAGTGTTTTCCATCTGCCGTGTCCGAGGCACTTGTAGAGGGTATCGCCCTCATCGAAGACCTTTGACAAACCACCACAATCTTGGATATCACCACAGCGAGATCCAAAAACATATTGTACTTGCATTTGGCAATGTACATCAACTAAACCATCCCCAAAACCAAGGGGCTTGAGTCAGTTCACCGTGACCTTTCGGATCAGTGAGGCATGGTTCGATTGTATCGTTGTCATTATGATCTCTCTCGGAGATGGATTGTGTTCCAACAAATCGGATGCTGGATTTATTATTCACATCGATATTGCATAGGCGATGCTATACCATATCTTTGGCATGAACATAATCCATCTGCATAATGTTTGAAGAGCGTGACGTACACGATTAGTGAACCGTGTCACGATGCCATCAACTTTGAGGCGTTTCTTTAGACATAAAAAGAATCCGATGAGAAACATCGTTGCTCAAGGTCCATCCTGAAGAGTCCTTACGGATCAACATTTGGTTAGGAAACAGTGGTCGTTATTTTGTTTCAATGTTGATTATGACTCGTTATGTGGTCGGTCAGACCACCAAGATGTTGATGCTAGCACGCTTTTACCATAAAACTATCGGCTTATAGGTCTTTTCCATGGTCATAAGCTTTACACACAAAACATAGACCTTTTTTATCCCAATTATGTCGTTGTTGGTTTGCAGAAAACTATGAGATCGTCATAGAACTCAGGAACTCCATAGGTAAAAAAGGAGTGTCGCTCGTTTTCTTTGAAATGGAATTTTCACAGAACTGTGGGTGAACTCATGTCACCAACATCGGTTCACGCACCTTTGTCTATCAATGTCCAAGACATATTCACTCGTCGAGAGATGATAGACTGAAGGTATCCCCATCAAATTTGTTCACTATTGACATTCGGTCAATCTTGTCATACGCCAGAGTTGACTCTTGCGATCTTCGACCACCGCACTGCTGCGTCTTAAATCTTTGTGGACCTATCGAAGAGTCTGCGCTCCTCTCTGTCGCATTTACAACCCTCATTTATAGTAATCCTTGTCTTTGAACAGGGTTGTGAGTTCACTCATGTACCTAGTTATCGTCCGTACCAGTCGGGTAGCACGATTTATATCCATCAGTCACCAAGTGATACGATGTCAATGGTTTCGCCATTGAGTATCGGGGATTTCATCCTTGACACGTTCAATCATGGACCGATGTCTGTATCGGCCATGACTTATAACACACAAAATCTCCGAAACGTATTGATGCATTTTGTACACGTGTACAGGCAGCACGATGGCAATCCTCGAGGATTAAAGTCGGCATGCTAACAGACAATGTCCGTTTCACATCTCATGACATAGTCATGACACAAACAAAGTCATGAAATGATCAGATTCACCTATGAATATTGTAGCGAAATGGGACGTGCGACTGTCGTGGCACACGTCCTGCACCCACCAAACTACTTGTTTGGTGAAATGGTGTCGTCATTTTTGTCCAAGACATCAACTGATATAGTCAGCTTGTACAATTGTCACAAAACCGTTGTGACCATTCGTTTGTCCAACTTATCCATAACTTGGTGTCGTGGTCGACGCCCCAACACTTAGTGGATTAGGTTTTTGTGCATGTCGCACATGCATTCCACGCATGTCGTGTACCCAACTTCACGTGGTTGAATTTCAATGGCATGAATCGCATACCATGATCCATTGAAAAGTGGGTTGTCTGTAGTTCTTGATCATGCGCGCTGACCCCTTGCGGTAATGCAAGCCGTGCATATTTGGGAATTGGTGCTCAATCGACTCGGCTTTTGTAGTGCGTTCCATCTATGGACATGGTTGAGTGTGTCCACCTATAGCATGGTCTAATTTTGAGCAAATCGTCCTCGTCACACGTGATACATCTGACAAAATTTGGTTCGTACTTCATTTGGATGTACCGTCCCCAAACTCCTATCGGTAGGGTGAATGGTCGTCACTGTCGGTGGCGACTGAGATCGCTGTGTTTTTGTTACGCCATTCGGGCATACCTTTGATCACAACAACCGTCTATGATTGTTTCTAGCCATACCTGTCGGTTCTCCATTTGAAGGATTCAACAGTATGACCATGCTTGACTTCATCAAGATGCCTTGCAAACGTCAAACAACGTGTTTTTGATGTTTCGAATAACGCACTTGAGGCACTTGCCCGTAGAACCACTCCGCACATAGATTGTATGCTTTTGTCTAGTGGTCTATTGCAAGCTAGTCTGATGTAGCTACGAGTTGGCTAGTTCTTGCTTGTTGATACAACGGGGTGCAATGAGCACCCATGTTATCAATACAATTGGCATCTTACAACATGTGTTGTACCATCCACACTAACATTGCTAACCCGATTCTAACGTATGGCCATAGTGCGTTCGGCACTCGCATGAGTGGTGCATTCGGTATCCATGACAAAAGTGCAACTCGCAGCTTTTGTCAATCGTGCAATCGGTGTCTATGGCAGTGGTGCATTCAACACTCATGTCAACGAGTTAACCGACGCACCCTTCGACCATGCATTCAGCGTTCCTTGGGATTGTGCAGTCGGCACTCGCGTGAATGCTACAATTGCATCTCCCATGTTGGTCATGCTCCCTGTATAACCGGCAATTGTCAATTATGTGCGCTCGACCCTCGTGCAGGTATGTTCACCATCGCGTGTGTGTTGAGTGCGATCGGTACTCATACTCTCCTTTCATCAAAATCCAAGCACAAATGACTTGCCTTGAATTATTGGTGCAATCGGCACCCAAGTGGATTTGTAACCGGCCTTTGCTTTGGTCATACCTTTGCACACCATGAGCTGTGCGTTCGGCACTAGCATCACGGATGCTTCTGGCTTCCATGATCAAAGTGCAACTGTCACTCTTTCACTGGTGTGTTCGATACCGAGAAAAATTTTGCAACGAGCACTTGTGCTGTTGCCCGTAGTGTAATCGGCACTTACGTCGATGATGTGGTTGACGTCTACGTAACCGTGCAATCAATACTCGTTTTGTGCTGTTTGCACATTTGGTATTGTTGGGACAAGTAGGCGAGCCGTCGAGTGGTCACACCACGAATGTTGCTTTATGTAGATCAAGAACTCGTCTTGATGTCCGTCACTGTTGTTGTTTTGCAACCCGGTGACGTAGTGGCTATTTTGCGCAAACAAGTTTCTTTAGCGCATGTACGACCCATGTTGAGCCATGTCGTGGCTTTGGAAGGTCAGCCCTTTCGGGTTTCCTCAGAGAACACCCCAGAATTTGAGATTGATTCACAAAAACTTAGGTGCTGTCAGTGCTAAATGTTGCATTGAAAATTTTCCGAGTGCATGCCGTTCATGACATGGAAAACTAACAATTTCCTTTCTTGTTGTGCTTCGAAATGGATCAAAGAAAGAAAATCAGGTCCGCTGATTTTTGGAAGAGATCAACCAGAGCTTGTAGATTTTTGCGTCAAAACCTATGATCAACTTGACCACACACTCGGGTTCAAGCACAAACGGTTTCACCGTTTCAAATGATCTTAAACACGGTTGACATAGAATTCCTCAAATTGAGGATTCATGAAAAATGAACAGAAAACTTGGCACGTTGAGTGTCCTTTTATTTTCTTGATGCTCGGAATCTTCCAAGCGTCTCTAAGTGGTATGTTTGGAAAACTGCCGGTTTCCCCTTTTCCATGAATAGGAAAAGATTATATTAAAAACATTGAGAACTTGTCAAAACGTTGAGGAGCTCGGACCTAGCTCCATGCCGCTTCTTACGGCTGTAAAAACCGGGTTCAATCGGGGAGTTCTCTTTGATTCTGTCGGCCATCCTTCAGGCCCGGAAACGGGAAATAAGAGACCTCCAGCAAGATTTTGAGCCCATGACCACATGCTTCCGAACGATCAAGTTTCTGACTGCGCTACTTGCGCACATTCTCCTTGTTACACAAATGCGTTTAGTACTGTCGTTGCGTCTGGAGGGGGGCCATGTCTTCTGACAGACGTGGTTCGAGGAAATTTCCTCCCACGTCTCTGACGCCCTCTGGCGAGGGAGAGGAGAGGGAAATCCCCCTCCCCCTCCGATGTTGGAGAGAGGGGGAGGGAAACGTCCCATGCCTCCTCTTCCTTTTAGGGTCCTCGACTTTGGTAGCGAGGGAGGAGATCATCCATCCCTCCACTTCCTTCGGAGCTGACGGCAGTGAGGGAAAGACGGGGGGGGACGGGGGGGACCCTTCTATCCCCTGGGTCGTCGGCCCCTTCATTGAGGGAGGGAGGGGAGGCGAACGCCCATCCCTCTCCTCTGGGGCCATCCACCCCTCCGCGAGGAAGAGAGGGGGGGTAATGCCCCTCCCTCTTCCGTTGGGGCTGTCGGCCCCAAAAGCAAGGGAGAGTGGGGGAGCGAACGTCTCTCCCCCTCTTCTGGGGCTGTCGGCCGCCTCCACGAGGGGGAGAGGGGGGTAACACCCGTCCCTCTCCTCTAGGGCCGTCGGTCTCCCTCCGCACTGCAGAGGGGCAGGTAACGCCCCTCCCTCTTCCGTTGGGGCTGTCGGCCCCAAAAGCAAGGGAGAGAGGGGGGTTAAAGAACCTCCCCTCTCTCTGGAGCCATTGGCTCCCTTCATGAGGGAGAGTTGAGGGGGTCATGCCCCTCTCTTTCCTCTGAGGCTGCCGGCCTCTTCTCCGCGAGGGAGAGAGAGGGGGGGTCATGTTACTCCCTCTCCTTTGGGGCCGTCGGCTTCCCTCCGCAAGGAAGAGAAGGGGAAGCTCTTCCCCTCCCTCTTCCTCAAAGGCAGTCGGCCCCTTCTCATACAGGAAAGATGGAGGGGTATGCCCCCTCCTCCTGTGGGGCAGTCGGACCTTTCAACGAGGGGACATGGGAGTTACACGCCCCCTTTACGCGTGGCCGTTGCCGGTGGGGGGATCTCTCCCACCGTTGCTCTGAGTTGAGCCCTCGGCTCGTCAACTGAGTTCTCGGCTCGGTTGGACCAGGGCAGCGTTCGGCGAAAATCCGGGCTCACTATGCTTGTCACTCATGAAATTTTCTTTATTATTTTTTTTCCAGCGCAGAGCTCTCGGCTCGTCGAATGGAGCTACCGGCTTGTGGATGTGAGCTATTGGCTCTTGTGGTGTTTCACACCACACGTGCTCGGGTGGTGTTTCACACGGAGAGTCATTTTCTCTCTCTTCAAAGCCTTGATTGATTGACAAAAAACTTCCGTCAGGGGAATCCAGTGGACAGCGGAAGACCAGATAAAAAAGCTGGCTCTGATGCCAATGTAACAACTGTGAGCTGTTTTGCGGCTAACTGTGGAACCCAAAACATCGGCCCTCAGAATAGTTAGTCCAAGGAGGAGTAGAAAACAGTCGTCTCAGCCCTTTTGGCTGAGACGAACCGCGTCACAAATGGACGTCGTCGTCATAGGGCATTTTTTGCGAACTTGCATCCTAATACCCTATCGTTCCACGTGGCACTCCCACGTGGAAAGAGGACCCTATTGGCTAACTAGAAGGGAGGAGGAGTGACGCGATGGATTTTCCATCGCTGCACTCCTTTCACCTAGAATCTGGCCACGGATGTTTTCTAGGCTAGAGTCAAACAAGACTCTAGCCCATAATGTTTTTCCGGGCCTTGGCTCCTCGAAACCTGAGCCTCGAGTACCCGAAGTACCCGATAATTGTTTATATGCCGTTTTCAACCCAAAGAATGGCGCGTACGCTACAGCAACAATATACCCATCAAATTCTTCATAGATCACCCATATCCATGAACCGCAACATAAGTATGCCATATCCACGTCTTCGTACATTTTTGCAGCTATGCCAAAGATTCATAGAATAAGAATGATACATCCAATTTCCGACAGACGTTTTGCATGTCAACGCAGCATGCCAAGCAATGTGGACATGGAGACGTCAGGAGAAGCTGCTAGGAAGTATCACAAACCATTCAAAGGAAGAGTTTGCAATACTTTGATCACTGTTTGAGTGGCTTTTCCATTCCTAGAGTGTTGTCGTCAGCCACACTGCATGAACGATGAGTCGTTCACGGTCTCATGCCATGCAACGCAATCGCAGGGCCCATTAAGAGACCAAGCGAGACCATCGGCAGTTCATAGGTTAAAGGGTTTGATGATTTTATACAATATTCCAAGTGAGTTCGTGAATTAAATAGGGAACACAGGACCAAATCCAAACTTGCAAGCCGACAACATTTGAACGTTGCTTTATACAAAACGCTCACCCACCTCCCTTAACAAATAGCTCATCCTCTGAATGGATTAATCTCTCAGGTAACATAATGAGTAGCCACAAAAACGACTCCGTGTCTCATGTACCAAACAGAAAACTGTATAGTAGAAAACTCAAAACTGAAAAGCGGCATAATGTTTAACCATAAGTTGATTGAACAGTCCAGGTGAATTTTGACATCTCTGTGTACTGTTACATAGTTGGACTACATGTATTTCAGTTATACCTAAACATATAAGTATACGTGTAGATATACATATACATATACATATACATATACATATACATATACATATACATATACATATACATATACATATACATATACATATACATATACATATACATATACATATACATATACATATACAT
>SZWC01019218.1:34181-45524 GCA_023375785.1 Penium margaritaceum | reverse complement strand
TGTGTTTCTGACCACTGTGTTTCTGACCAGTGTGTTTCTGACCACTGTGTTTCTGACCAGTGTGTTTCTCACCACTGTGTTTCTCACCACTGTGTTTCACGGCACTGTGTTTCTGACCACTGTGTTTCTGACCACTGTGTTTCTGACCACTGTGTTTGTGACCAGTGTGTTTTTGACCGGTGTGTTTCTGACCAGTGTGTTTCTGATCAGTGTGTTTCTGACCACTGTGTTTCAGACCACTGTGTCTCTGACCACTGTGTTTCTGACCAGTGTGTTTCTGACCGCTGTGTTTCTGTCGAGTTTGTTTCTGACCTTTGTGTTTCTGAGCATTGTGTTTCGGACCACTGTGTTTCTGACCAGTGTGTTTCTGACCACCGTTTTTCTGACCAGTGTGTTTCTTTCCAGTGTGTTTCTGACAAGTGTGTTTCCGTCGAGTGTGTATCTGACCACTGTGTTTCTGACTAGTGTTTTTCTGACCCCTGTCTTTCTGACAAGTGTGCTTCTGACCACTGTGTTTCTTACAACTGTGTTTCTGACGAGTGTGTTTCTGACCGCTGTGTTTCTGACCAGTTTGTTTCTGACCTTTGTGTTTCTGACCAGTGTGTTTTTGACCACTGTGTTTCTGACCACTGTGCATCTGACCACTGTTTTCGGTCCACTGTCTTTCTGACCATTGTGTTTCTGACCACTGTGTTTCTGACCAGTGTGTTTCTGACCACTGTGTTTCTGACCATTGTGTTTCTTACCACTGTGTTTCTGACAACTGTGTTTCTGACCAGTGTGTTTCTGACAGTTGTGTTTCTGACCACTGTGTTTCTGACCAGTGTGTTCCTGACCAGTGTGCTTCTGACCACAGTGTTTCTGACCACTGCGTTTCTGACCACTGTGTCTCTGACCACTGTGTTTCAGACCACTCTGTTTCTGACCAGTGGGTTTCGGACCAGTGTGTTTCTGACCGTAGTGTTTCTGACCACTGTGTTTCTGACCACTGCGTTTCAGACCTGTGTGTTTCTGGCCACTGTGTTTCTGACCTCTGTGTTTCCGACCAGGGTGTTTATAACCACTGTGTTTCTGACCAGTTTGATTCTGACCACTGTGTTTCTGACCGGTTGGTGTCTGAATACTGTGTTTCTGACCACTGTGTTTCTTACCAGTGTGTTTCTGACCACTGTGTTTCTGACCAGTGTGTTTCTGGTTAGTGTGTTTCTGACCAGTGATTTTCTGACCAGTGTGTTTCTGACCAGTGTGTTTCTGACCGCTGTGTTTCTGACCATTGTGCTTCTGACCACTATGTTTCTGACCACGGTGTTTCTGACCACTGTGTTTCTCACCAATGTGTTTCTGACCAGTGTGTTTCTGACCATTGTGTTTCTGACCACTGTGTTTCTGACCAGTGTGTTTCTGACCACTGTGTTTCGGACCACTGTGTTTCAGACCAGTGTCTTTCTGACCACTGTGTTTCTGACCACCGTGTTCCTGACCACTGTGTTTCTGACCACTATGTTTCTGACCAGGGTGTTTCTGCCCACTGTGTTTCTGACCAGTTTGTTTCTGACCACTTTGTTTCTGACCACTGTGTTTCTGACCAGTGTGTTTCTGACCAGTGTGTTACTGACCAGTGTGTTTCTGACCAGTGTGTTTGTGACCACTGTGTTTTAGACCACTGTGTTTGTGACCACTGTGTTTCTGACTAGTATCTTTCTGACCGCTGTTTTTATGACCACTGTGTTTCTGACCACTGTGTTTCTGACCAGGTTGTTTCTTACCACAGTGTTTCTGACTAGTGTGTTTCAGACCAGTGTGTTTCTGACCAGTGTGTTTCTGACTACTGTGTTTCTGACCACTGTGTTTCTGACCACTGTGTTTCTGACCACTGTGCGTCTGACCACTGTTTTATGACCACTGTGTTTCTGACCAGATTGTTTCTGACCAGTATGTTTCTGACCACTGTGTTTCTGACCATTGTGTTTCTGACCACTGTGTTTCTGACAACTGTATTCCTGACCAGTGTGTTTCTGACAATTGTGTTTCTGACCACAGTGTTTCTGACCAGTGTGTTCCTGACCAGTGTGTTTCTGACCACTTTGTTTCTGACCAATGTGTTTCAGACCTGTGTGTTTCTGGCCACTGTGTTTCTAACCACTGTGTTTCCGATCAATGTGTTTATGACCACTGTGTTTCTGACCAGTGTATTTCTGACCACTGTGTTTCTGACCGGTCGGTGTCTCACTACTGTGTTTCTGACCACTGTGTTTCTAAATAGTGAGTTTCTGACCACTGTGTTTCTGACCAGTGTGTTACTGATTAGTGTGTTTCTGACCAGGTTTTTTCTGACCAGTGTGTTTCTGACCAGGGTGTTTTTGACCGCTGTGTTTCTGAAAATTGTGTTTCTGACCACTGTGTTTCTGACCACTTTGTTTCAGACCAGTGTCTTTCTGACCACTGTGTTTCTGACCACCGTGTTTCTGACCACTTTGTTTCTGACCACTGTGTTTCTTACCAGTGTGTTTCTGCCCACTGTGTTTCTGACCAGTTTGTTTCTGACCACTTTGTTTCTGACCACTGTGTTTCTGACCACTGTGTTTCTGACCACAGTGTTTCTGACCAGTGTGTTTATGACCAGTGTGTTTGTGACCACTATGTTTTAGACCACTGTGTTTGTGACCACTGTGTTTCCGACCAGTATGTTTCTGACCGCTGTTTTTCTAACCATTGTGTTTCTGACCACTGTGTTTCTGACCACTGTGTTTCTGACCACTTTGTTTCTTACCACAGTGTTTCTGACCAGTGTTCTTCAGACGAGTGTGTTTCTGACCACTGTGTTTCTGACCACTGTGTTTCTGACCACTGTGGTTCTGACCAGTGTGTTTCTGACCAGTGTGTTTCCGACCACTGTATTTCTGACCATCGTGTTTCTGACCACTGTGTTTCTGACCAGTGTGTTTCTGACCATTGTGTTTCTGACCTGTGTGTTTCTGACCACTGTGTTTCTGACCAGTGTGTTTCTGACCAGTGTGTTTCTGACCACTGTGTTTATGACCACTGTGTTTCTGACCACTATGTTTCTGACCAGTGTGTTTCTGACCTGTGTGTCTCTAACCATTGTCTTTTTAACCACTGTTTTCCTGACAAGTGTGTTTCTGACCACTGTGTTTCTGACCACTTTGTTTCAGAGCAGCGTGTTTTTTACCACTGTGTTTCTGGCCAGTGTGTTTCTGACCTGTGTGTTTCTGACCACTGTCTTTCTGACCAGTTTGTGTCTGACCAGTGTATTTCTGACCAGTGTGTTTCTGTCCACTGTGTTTCTGACCACTGTGTTTCTGACAACTGTGTTTCTGACCAGTGTGTTTCTGACAATTGTGTCTCTGACCACTGTGTTTCTGACCAGTGTGTTTCTGACCACTGAGTTTCTGACCGGGGTGTTTCTGACATTTGTGTTTCTGACCAGTTTGTTTATGACCACTTTGTTTCTGACCACGGTGTTTCTGACCAGTGTGATCCTGACCACTGTGTTTCTGACCAGTGTGTTCCTGACCACTGTGTTTCTGACCACAGTGTTTCTCACCACCGTGTTTCTGACAAGTGTGTTTCGGACCAGTGTCCTTCTGACCAGTGTGTTTCTGACAAGTGTCTTTCTGACCACTGTGTTTCTGACCACTGTGTTTCTGACCAGTGTGTTTCTGACCACTGTGTTTCTGACCACATTGTTTCTGACCGGTGTGTTTCTGACCACTGTGTTTCTGACCACTGTGTTTCTGACCACTGTGTTTCTGACCAGTGTGTTTCTGACCACTGTGTTTCTGACCACATTGTTTCTGACCGGTGTGTTTCTGACCACTGTGTTTCTGACCAGTAAGTTTCTGACCCCTGTGTTCCTGACCACTGTGTTTCTGACCAGTGTGTTTCTGACCACTGTGTTTTCGACCAGTGTGTTCTTGACCACTGTCTTTCTGACCACTGTGCGTCTGACCACTGTGTTTCTGACCACTGTGTTTTTGACCACTGTGTTTCTGACCAGTGTGTTTCTCACCACGGTGATTCGGACCAGTGTGTTTCAGACCAGTGTGTTTGTGACCAGTGAGTTTCTGACCACTGTGTTTCTGACCACTGTGTTTCTGAGCAGTGTGTTTCTAACCAGTGTGTTTCTGACCAGTGTGTTCCTGACCACTGTGTTCCTGACCAGTGTGTTTCTGACCACTGTGTTCCTGACCACTGTGTTTCTGACCAGTGTGCTAGTCACCACTGTGTTTCTGACCAGTGTGTTTCTGACCAGTGTATTTCTGACCACTGTGTTTCTGACCACTGTGTTTCTGACCATTGTGTTTCTGACCACTGTGTTTCTGACCACTGTGTTTCTGACCAGTGTGTTTCTGACCAGTGTATTTCTGACCACTGTGTTTCTGACCACTGTGTTTCTGACCATTGTGTTTCTGACCACTGTGTTTCTGACCACTGTGTTTCTGACCAGTTTTTTTCTGACCACTGTGTTTCTGACCACCGTGTTTCTAACCACCGTGTTTCTAACCAGTGTGTTTCTGACCACCTTGTTTCTGACCAGTGTGTCTCTGACCACTGTGTTGCAGACCACAGTGTTTCCCACCACTGTGTTTCTGACAAGTGTGTTTCTGACCACTGTGTTTCTGACCACTGTGTTTCTGACCAGTGTGTTTCTGACCAGTGTGTTTCTGACCACTGTGTTTCTGACAAGTGTGTTTCTGACCACTGTGTTTCTGACCACTGTGTTTCTGACCAGTGTGTTTCTGACCAGTGTGTTTCTGACCACTGTGTTTCTGACCACTGTGTTCCTGACCAGTTTGTGCCTGACCACTGTGTTTCTGACCAGTGTGCCTCTGACCAGTGTGTTTCTATCCACTGTGTTTCTGACGACTGTGTTTCTGACCACTGTGTTTCTGACCAATGTGTTTCTGACCACGGTTTTTCTGACCACTATGTTTCTGACCAGTGTGTTTTTTACCACTGTGTTTCTGACCACTGTGGGTCTGACCACTGTGTTTCTGACCACAGTGTTTCTGACCAGTGTGCTTCTGACCACAGTGATTCTGACTAGTGTGTTTCTGACCACTGTATTTTTTACGACTGTGTTTCTGACCACTGTGATTCTGACCATTGTGTTTCTGACCACTGTGTTTCTGACCACTGTGATTCTGACCATTGTGTTTCTGACCAGTGTATTTCTAACCACTGTGTTTCTGAGCACTGTGTTCGTAACCACTGTGTTTGTAACCAGTGTGTTTCTGATCACCGTGGTTCTGACGACTGTGCTTTGACCACTGTGTTTCTGACCACTGTGTTTCTGACCAATGTGTTTTTGACCACTGTGTTTCTGACCACTGTGTGTCTGATCACTGTGTTTCTGACCAGTGTTTATCTGACCACTGTGTTGCAGACCAGCGTGTTTCCCACCACTGTGTTTCTGACCAGTGTGTTTCTGACCGCTGTGTTTCTGACCACTGTTTCTGACCAGTGTGTTTCTGACCAGTATGTTTCTGACCACGGTGTTTCTGACCACTGTGTTTCTGACCAATGTGTTCCTGACCACTGTGTTACTGACCACTGTGTTTCTGACGAGTGTGCCTCTGACCAGTGTGTTCTGACCACTGTGTTTCTGACCGGTGTGTTTCAGGCCAGTGTGTTTCTGACAACTGTCTTTCTGACCACAGTGTTTTTGACCACTGTGTTTCGGACCATTGTGTTTCTGACCATTGTGATTCTGACCAGTGTGTTTCTGACCACTGTGTTTCTCACCACTGTGTTTCTCACCACTGTGTTTCTAACCAGTGTGTTTCTGACCACCGTGTTTCTAACCAGTGTGTCTCTAACCACTGTGTTGCAGACCAGCGTGTTTCCCACCACTGTGTTTCTGACCAGTGTATTTCTGACCATTGTGTTTCTGACCACTGTGTTTCTGACCACTGTGTTTCTCACCAGTGTGTTTCTGACGACTGTGTTTCTGACCACTGTGTTTCTGACCATTGTGTTTCTGACTTGTGTGTTTGTGACCACTGTGTTTCTGACCCCTGTGTTTCTGACCAGTCTGTTTCTGACCACTGTGTTTTTGACCAGTGTGCCTCTGACCAGTGTGTTCCTGACCACTGTGTTTCTGACCAGTGTGTTTCTGAGCACTGTATTTCTGACCACTATGTTTCTGACGAGTGTGTTTCTGACCAATGTGTTTATGACCGGTGTGTTTCTGACCTGTGTGTTTCAGACCACTGTTTTTCTGACCATTGTGTTTGTGACCAGTTTATTTCTGACCACTGTGTTTGTGACCACTGTGTTTTTGACCACTGTGTTTCTGACCAGTGTGTTTCTGACCACTGTGCTTCAGACCACAGTTTTTCTGACCACTCTGTTTCTTACCACTGTATTTCTGACCAGTGTGATTTTGACCACTGTGTTTCTGACCACCGTGTTTCTGGCCACTGTGTTTCTGACCAGTGTGTTTCTAACCAGTGTGTTTCTGACCACTGTGTTTCTGACCATTGTGTTTCTCACCAGTGTGTTTCGGACCACTGTGTTTCTGACCACTGTGTTTCTGACCATTGTGTTTCTAACCAGTGTGTTTCTGACTAGTGTGTTAATGACCACTCTCTTTCTGACCACTGTGTTTCTGACCACTCCATTTCTGACCACTGTGTTTCTGACCACAACGTTTCTGACCAGTGTGTTACTGACCATTGTGTTTCTGACCTGTGTCTTTCTGACCACTGTGTATCTGACCACTGTGTTTCTGACCACTGTGTTTCTGACCACTGTGTTTCTGACCAGTATGCCTTTGACCAGTGTGTTTCTGGCCACTGTGTTTCTGACGACTGTGCTTCTAACCACTGTATTTCTGACCACTGTGTTTCTGACCAGTGTGTTTGTGACCAGAGTGTTTCTGACCACTGTGTTTTCAACCACTGTGTTTCTGACAACTGTGTTTCTGACCACTGTGTTTTTAACAAGTGTGTTTCTGACCAGTGTTCCTCTGACCTGTGTGTTTCTGACCAGTGTGCCCCTGACCAGTGTGTTTGTGACCACTGTGTTTCTGACCAGTGTGTTTCTGAGCACTGTATTTCTGACCACTGTGTTTCTGACAACTGTGTTTCTGACCACTGTGTTTTTGACCAGTGTGTTTCTGACCACTCTGTTTCTTACCACTGTGTTTCTGACCAGTGTGTTTCTGACCAGTGTGTTTCTGACCGCTGTGTTTCTGACCGCTGTGTTTCTGACCACTGTGTTTCTGACCACTGTGTTTCTGACTTTTGTGTTTGTGACCAGTTTGTTTCTGACCACTGTGTTTTTGACTTTTGTGTTTCTGACTACTGTGTTTCTGACAAGTGTGTTTCTGACAAGTGTGTTTCTGACCGCTGTGTTTCTGACCACTGTGTTTCTGACAAGTGTGTTTCTCACCGCTGTGGTTCTGACCAGTGTGTTTCCGACGACTTTGTTTCTGACCAGTAAGTTTCTGACCAGTGTGTTCCTGACCTGTGTGTTTCTGACAAGCGTGTTTCTGACCAGTGTGTTCCTGACCACAGTGCTTCTGAGCACTGTGTTTCCTACCATTTTGATTCTGACCACTGTCTCTCTGACCACTGTGTTTCTGACCACTGTGTTTGTGACCACTATGTTTGTGACCACTGTGTTTCTGACCACTGTGCTTCTGAGCACTGTGTTTCCTACCATTTTGATTCTGACCACTGTCTCTCTGACCACTGTGTTTCTGACCACTGTGTTTGTGACCACTATGTTTGTGACCACTGTGTTTCTGACCACTGTGTTTCTGACCACTGTGTTTCTGACCACTGTGTTTCTGACCACTGTGTTTCTGACGACTGTGTTTCTGACCACTGGGTTTCTGATTAGTGTGTTTCTGACCAGTGTGTTTCTGACGACTATGTTTCTTACCACAGTGTTTCTGACCAGTGTGTTTCTGACCACTGTGTTTCTGACCACTGTGCTTCTGACCAGTGTGTTTGTGACCAGCGTGTTTCTGACAACTGTGTTTCTGACCACCATGTTTTTTACCAGTGTTTCAGACTAGTGTGTTTCTGAACAGTGTTACTGACCACTGTGTTTATGACCACTGTGTCTATGACCACTGTGTTTATGACCACTGTGTTTCTGTCCAGTGTGTTTCTGACCACTGTGTTTATGACCACTGTGTTTCTGTCCAGTGTGTTTCTGACCACTGTGTTTCTGACCAGTGTGTTTCTGAGCACTGTATTTCTGAGCAATGTGTTTCTGACCACTGTGTTTCTGTCCATTGTGTTTTTTACCAGTGTGTGTCTCACGAGTGTGTTTCCGACCACTGTGTTTCTGACCACTGTGTTTCTGACCACTATGTTTCTGACCACTGTGTTTCTGACCACTGTGTTTCTGACCACTATGCTTCTGACCAGGGTGTTTCTGACCATTGTGTTTCTGACCACTGTGTTTCTGACAACTGTGTTTCTGACCACTTTTTGTGACCACTGTGTTTCTGACCACTGTGTTTCTGACCACTGAGTTTCTGACCCCTGTGTTTCTGACCACTGTGTTTCTGACCACTATGCTTCTGACCACTGTGTTTCTGACCACTGTGTTTCTGACCACTGAGTTTCTGACCCCTGTGTTTCTGACCACTGTGTTTCTGACCACTATGCTTCTGACCACTGTGTTTTTTGCCAGTATGTTTCTGACCATTGTGTTTCTGACCACTGTGCTTCAGACCACTGTGTTTCTGACCACTGTGTTTTTTACCACTGTGTTCTTGACCACTGTGTTTTTGACCAGTGTGTTTCTGACCACTTTGTTTCAGACCACTGTGTTTCTGACCACCGTGTTTCCGACCACTGTGTTTCTGACCACTGTGTTTCTGACCAGTGTGTTTCTGACTACTGTGTTTCTGACAATTGTGTTTCTGACCACATTTTGTGACCACTGTGTTCCTGACCACAGTGTTTCCGACCACTGTGTTTCTGACCACTGTGTTTCTGACCACTGTGTTTCTGACCACATTTTGTGACCACTGTGTTCCTGACCACAGTGTTTCCGACCACTGTGTTTCTGACCACTGTGTTTCTGACCACTGTGTTTCTGACCACTATGCTTCTGACCACTGTGTTTCTGACCAGTGTGTTTCAGACCACTGTGTTTCTGACCAGTGTGTTTCTGACCACTGTCTGTCTGACCACTGTGTTTCTGACCAGAGTGTTTCTGATCACTGTGTTTCTGACCAATGTGTTTCTGACCAGTGTGTTTCTGACCTGAGGTTTCCGACCAGTGTATTTCTCACCAGTGTGTTTCTGACCAGTGTGTTTCTGACCACTGTGTTTCTGACCAGTGTGTTTCTGACCACCGTGTTTCTGACGACTGTGTTTCTTACCACTCTGTCTCTCACCACTGTTATTTTAACCGGTGTGTTTCTGACCCCTGTGTTTTTGACCAGTGTGTTTCTGACCACTGTGTTTCTGACCACTGTGTTTCTGACCAGTGTGTTTCTGACCAGTGTGTTTCTGACCATGTATTTCTGACCCCTGTCTTTCTGACCAGTGTGTTTCTGACCACTGTGTTTCTGACCACTGTTTTTCTGACCAGTGTGTTTCTGACCACTGTGTTTCTGACCACTGTGTTTCTTTCCAGTGTGTTTCTGACCAGCTTCTTTCTGACCAGTGTGTTTCTGACCACTGTGTTTCTGACCACTGAGTTTCTGACCCCTGTGTTTCTGACCACTGTGTTTCTGACCACTGTTTTTCTGACCAGTGTGTTTCTGACCACTGTGTTTCTGACCACTGTGTTTCTTTCAACTGTGTTTCTGACCACTGTGTTTCTGACCAGTGTGTTTCTGACCACTGTGTTTCTGACCACTATATTTCTGACCAATGTGTTTGTGACCAGCGTGTTTCTGACCACTTGGTTTCTGACCAATGTGCTTTTTACCACTGTGTTTCAGACAAGTGTGTTTCTGAACAGTGTTTCTGACCACTGTGTTTATGACCACTGTGTTTTTGACCACTGTGTTTCTGACCACTGTGTTTCTGACCACTGTGTTTCTGACCAGTGTGTTTCTGAGCACTTTATTTCTGACCACTGTGTTTCTGACCACTGTGTTTCTGTCCATTGTGTGTTTTACCAGTGTGTTTCTGGTGAGGGTGTTTCTGACCACTGTGTTTCTGACCACTTTTTGTGACCACCGTGGTTCTGACCACTGTGTTTCTGACCACGGTGTTTCTGACCACTATGTTTCTCACCACTGTGTTTCTGACCACTATGTTTCTGACCACTGTGTTTCTGACCATTGTGTTTCTGACCACTGTGTTTCTGACCAGTGTGTTTCTGACCAGAGTGTTTCTGACCACTATGTTTCTGACCAGTGTATATTCACCAGTGTGTTTCTGACCAGAGTGTTTCTGACCACTGTGTTTCTGACCAGTGTGTTTTTGACCAGTGCGTTTCTAACCACTGTGTCTCTGACCACTGTGTTTCTGACCACTGTGTAACTGACCACTATGTTTCTGACCACTATGTTTCTGACCACTATGGTTCTAACCACTGTGTTTTTGACTACTGTGTTTCTGACCAGTTTGTTTCTGACCAGTGTGTTTCTTACCAGTGTGTTTGTGACACCTGTTTACTGACCACAGTGTTTCTGACCATTGTGTTTCTGACAACTGTGTTTCTGACTAGTGTGTTTCTGACCACTGTGTTTCTGACCACTGTGTTCCTGACCACTGTGTTCCTGACCACTGTGTTTCTGACAAATGTGCCTCTGAGTAGTGTGTTTCTGACCACTGTGTTTCTGACCAGTGTGTTTGTGACCAGCGTGTTTCTGACCACTGTGTTTCAGACTAGTGTGTTTCTGAACAGTGTTTCTGACCATTGTGTTTTTGACCACTGTGTTTCTGACCACTGTGTTTCTGACCACAATGTTTCTGACCACTGTGTTTCTGACCACTGTTTTTCTGACCACAATGTTTCTGACCACTGTGTTTCTGACCACTGTGTTTCTAACCACTGTGTTTCTGACCAGTGTGTTTCCGAAGACTATGTTTCGGACCACTGTTTTTCTGACCTTTGTGTTTCTGACCTCTGTGTTTCTGACCAGGGTGTTTCTGACCAGTGTGTTTCTGACCAGTGTGTTTCTGACCAGTGAGTTTCTGACTACGGTCTTTCTGACCACTGTGTTTGTGACCAGTGTGTTCCTGACCACTGTTTTTGTAACCACTGTGTTTCTGACCACTGTGTTTCTGGCCAGTGTGTTTCTGACCAGTGTGTACCTGACCACTGTGTTTTTGACCAGTGTTTTTCTGCCCACTTTGCTTCTGACCACTGTGTTTCTGACCACTGTGTTTCTGACCA
>SZWC01019218.1:10028-27672 GCA_023375785.1 Penium margaritaceum | reverse complement strand
TGTGTTTCTGACCACTGTGTTTCTGACCACTGTGTTTGTGACCAGTGTGTTTGTGACCAGTGTGTTTCTGACCAGTGTGTTTCTGACCACTGTGTTTCTGCCCACTGTGTTTCTGACCAGTGTGTTTCTGACCAGTGTGTTTTGGACCACTGTGTTTCTGACCACTGTGTTTCTGAGCACTGAGTTTCTGACAACTGTTTTTCTGACCACTGTGTTTCTAACCACTGTGTTTCTGACCAGTTTGTTTCTGACCACTGTGTTTCTGACCAGTGTATTTCTGACCACTGTGTTTCTAACCACTGTGTTTTTTATCAGTGTGTTTCTGACCAGTGAGTTTCTGACCACTGCGTTTCTGACCACTGTGATTCTGACCACCATGTTTTTGACCAGTGTGTTTCTGACTAGTGTGTTTCTGACCACTGTTTCTGACCAGTATGTTTCTGACTACTGTGTTTCTGACCAGTGTGTTTCTGACCACTATGTTTCTGACCACCGTGTTTCTAACCAGTTTCTTTTTGGCCACTGTGTTTCTGAGCAATGTGTTTCTGACCAGTGTGTTTCTGACCACTGTCTTTCTGACCTACTGTGTTTCTGACCACTGTGTTTCTGTCCAGTGTGTTTCTGATCACTGTGTTTCTGACCAGTGTGTTTCTGACCACTGTGGTTCTGACCAGTGTGTTTCAGACCACTTTGTTTTTTGACCACGGTGTTTCTGACCACTGTGTTTCTGACCAGTCTGTTTCTGACCACTGTGCTTCTGACCACTGTGTTTCTGCCCACTGTGTTTCTTACCACTGTGTTTCTGACCAGTGTGATTTTGACCACTGTGTTTGTGACCACTGTGTTTCTGACCAGTGTGTTTCTGACCACTGTGGTTCTGACCAGTGTGTTTCTGACCACTGTGGTTCTGACCAGTGTGTTTCTGACCACTGTGGTTCTGACCAGTGTGTTTCTGACCACTGTGCTTCTGACCACTGTGTTTCTGCCCACTGTGTTTCTTACCACTGTGTTTCTGACCAGTGTGATTTTGACCACTGTGTTTGTGACCACTGTGTTTCTGACCACTGTGTTTCAGACCGCTGTGTTTCTGACCATTGTGTTTCTAACCACAGTGTTTTTTACCACTGTGTTTCTGACCACCGTGTTTCCGACCACTGTGTTTCTGACCACTGTGTTTCTGACCACTGTGTTTCTGACCACGGTGTTTCTAACCAGTGTGTTTCTGACCTGTGTGTTTGTGACCACTGTGTTTCTGACCAGTGTGTTTCTGACCAGTGTGTTCCTGACAACTGTGTTTCTGACCACTGTGTTTCTGACCAGTGTGCCTCTGACCAGTGTGTTTCTTACCACTGTCTTTCTGACGACTGTGTTTCTGACCACTGTGTTTCTGACCAATGTGTTTGTGACCACTGTGTTTCTGACCACTGTGTTTCTGACCACTGTGTTTCTCACCATTGTGTTTCTGACCAGTGTGTTTCTGACCACTGTGTTTCTGACCACTGTGTTTCTGACCACTGTGTTTCTAACCACTGTGTTTCTGACCACCGTGTTTCTGACAAGTGTGTCTCTGACCACTGTGTTGCAGACCAGCGTGTTTCCCACCACTGTGTTTCTGTCCAGTGTGTTCCTGACCACTGTGTTTCTGACGAGTGTGTTTGTGACCACTGTGTTTCTGACCAGTGTGTTTTTGACCACTGTGTTTCTGACCACTGTGCATCTGACCACTGTGTTTCTGACCACTGTGTTTCTGACTACTGTGTTTCTGACCAGTGTGTTTCTGACCACAGTGATTCTGACCAGTGTGTTTCAGACCAGCGTGCTTCTGACCACTGAGTTTCTGACCACTGTGTTTCTGACCACTGTGTTTCTAAGCAGTGTGTTTCTATCCAGTGTGCTTCTGACCAGTGTGTTTCTGACGACTGTGTTCCTGACCAGTGTGTTTCTGACCACTTTGTTTCTGACCACTGTGTTTTTGACCAGTATGTTTGTGACCAATGTGCATCTGACCAGTGTGTTTCTGACCATTGTGTTTCTGACCACTGTGTTTCTGACCAGTGTGTTTCTGACCAGTGTATTTATGACCACTGTGTTTCTGACCAATGTGTTTCTGACCAGATAGTTTCTGACAACTTTGTTTCTGACCACAGCGTTTCTGACCACTGTGTTTCTGACCAGTGTGTTTAAGACCACTGAGTTTCTGACCAGTGTGTTTCGGACCACTGTGTTTCTGACCACTGTGTTTCTGACCACTGTGTTTTTTACAGTGTGTTTCTAACTAGTGTGTTTCTGACCACTGTGTTTCTCACCAGTATGTTTCTGACCACTCTGTTTCTAACCAGTGTGTTTCTGACCACCGTGTTTCTGACCAGTTTCTTTTTGGCCACTGTGTTTCTGAGCAGTGTATTTCTGACCAGTGTGTTTCTGACCACTGTGTTTCTGACCAGTGTGTTTTTGACAACTGTGTTTTTGTTCAGTGGGTTTCTGATCACTGTGTTTCTGACCAGTGTGTTTCTGACCACTGTGGTTCTGACCAGTGTGTTTCAGACCACTGTGTTTCTGACCACTGTGTTTCTAAAAAGTGGGTTTCTGACCACTGTGCTTTTGACCACTGTGTTTCTGCCCACTGTGTATGTTACCACTGTCTTTCTGACCAGTGTGCTTTTGACCACTGTGTTTCTGACCACTGTGTTTCTGACCACTGTGTTACTAACCACTGAGTTTCTGCCCACTGTGTTTTTGACCACTGTGTTTCCGACCAGTGTGTTTCTGACCAGTATGTTTCTGACCACAGTGTTTTTGACCACTGTGTTTCTGACCACTGTGTTTCTAACCAGTGTATTTCTGACCTGTGTGTTTCTGACTACTGTGTTTCTGACCACTGTGTTTTTGACCAATGTGCTCATGACAAATGTGTTTCTGACCACTGTGTTTCTGACCAGTGTGCCCCTGACCAGTGTGTTACGTACCACTGTGTTTCTGACGACTGTGTTTCTAACCAGTGTGTTTCTGACCACCATGTTTCTGACCAGTGTGTCTCTGACCACTGTGTTGCAGACCAGCGTTCTTCCCACCACTGTGTTTATGACCAGTGTGTTTCTGACCACTGTGTTCCTTACCATTGTGTTTCTGACCAGTGTGTTTCTGTCCAGTGTGTTTCCGATCACTGTGTTTCTGACCACTGTGTTTCGGACCACTGTGTTTCTGACCAGTGTGCCTCTGACCAATGTGTTTTTGACCACTGTCTTTCAGACGACTGTGTTTCTGACCACTGTGTTTCTGAACACTGTGTTTCTGAACAGTGTGTTTGTGACCAGTGTCTTTCTGACCACTGTGTTTCTGACCACTGTGTTTGTGACCACTGTGTTTCTGACCACTGTGTTACTGACAACTCTGGTTCTGACCACTGTGTTTCTGTCCAGTGTGCCTTTGACCAGTGTGTTTCTGACCACTCTGTTTCTGACCAGTGTGTTTCAGAGCACTGTATTTCTGACCACTGTGTTTCTGACCACTGTGTTTCTGACCACTGTGTTTTTGACCAAAGTGTTTCTGACTAATGTCTTTCTGACCACTGTGTTTATGACCACTGTGTTTCTGACCCTCGCATTTCTGACCACTTTGTTTCTGACCATTGTGTTTCTGACCACTGTGTTTCTGACCAGTGTGTTTCTGACCAGTGTGTTTCTGACCATTGTGTTTCTGACGGCTGTGTTTCTGACCACTGTGTTTCTGACCAGTGTGTTTCTGACCAGTGTGTTTCTGACCAATGTGTTTCTGACCGGTGTGTTTCTGACAAGTGTGTTTTTTACCACTGTTCTTCTGACAATTGTGTTTGTAACCAGTTTGTTTCTGACCACTGTGTTTCTGACCACTGTGTTTCGGACCACTGTGTTTCTGACCAGTGTGTTTCTGACCACTGTGCTTCTGACCACTGTTTTTCTGACCACTGTGTTTCTTACCACTGTGTTTCTGACCAGTGTGATTTTGACCACTGTGTTTCAGACCACTGTTTTTCTGACCACTGTGTTTGTGACCAGTGTGTTTCTGACCAGTGTGTTTCTCACCATTGTATTTATAACCAGTGTGTTTCTGACCACAAGGTTTCTGACTAGTGTGTTTCTGACAACTGTCTTTCTGACCAGTTTGTTTCTGACCACTGCGTTTCTGACCACTGTGTTTCTGACCACAGTGTTTCAGACCACAGTGTTTCTGACCACTGTGTTTCTGACCACTGTGTTTCTGACCATTATGTTTCTGACCAGTGTGTTTCTGACCACTGTGTTTCTGACCACTGTGTTTCTGACCATTGTGTTTCTAACCAGTGTGTTTCTGACCAGTGTGTTTCTGACCACTGTGTTTCTGACCACTGTGTTTCTGACCACCGTGTTTCTGACCACTGTGTTTCTGACCAGTGTGTTTCTGACCAGTGTGTTCCTGACCACTGTGTTTCTGACCACTGTGTTTCTGACCATTATGTTTCTGACCAGTGTGTTTCTGACCACTGTGTTTCTGACCACTGTGTTTCTGACCATTGTGTTTCTAACCAGTGTGTTTCTGACCACTAAGTTTCTGACTAGTGTGTTTCTGACCACTGTCTTTCTGACCAGTGTGTTTCTGACCACTGCATTTCTCACCACTGTGTTTCTGACCACTGTCTTTCTGACAACAGTGTTTCTGACCAGTGTGTCTCTGACCACCGTGTTGCAGACCAGCGTGTTTCCGACCGCTGTGTTTCTGACCAGTGTGTTTCTGACCACTGTGTTTCTGACCACTGTGTTTCTGACCAGTGTGTTTCTCAACGGTGTCTTTCTGACCACCGTGTTTCTGACCACTGTGTTTCTGACCAGTGTGGTTCTGACCACTGTGTTTCTGACCACTGTGTTTCTGACCAGTGTGCATCTGACCAGTGTGTTTCTGACCAGTGTGTTTCTGACGACTGCGTTTGTAACCACTGTATTTCTGACCACTGTGCTTCCGACCACTGTGTTTTTGACAACTGTGTTTCTGACCACTGTGTTTTTGACCAGTGTGTTTCAGACCAGTGTGCCTATGACTACTGTGTTTCTGACCACTTTGATTCTGACCAGTGTGTTTCTGACCACTATGTTTCTGAACACTGTGTTTCTGACCATTGTGTTTCTGACCACTGTGTTTCTGACCACTATGTTTTTGACCAGTGTGTTGCTGACCACCGTGTTTCTGACTATGTGTTTCTGACCACAGTGTTTCTGACCACTGCGTTTCTGACCACTCTGTTTCTGACCACTGTGCTTCTGACCACTGTGTTTCTGACCAGTGTGTTTCTGACCAGTGTGTTTCTGACCACTGTGTTTCTGACCGCTGTGTTTCTGACCACTGTCTTCCTGACCACTGTGTTTCTGACCAGTGTGTTTCTGACCGGTGTGTTTCTGACCAGTGTGTTTCTGACCACTGTGTTTCTGACCATTGTGTTTCTGACCAGTGTGTTTCTGACCAGTGTGTTTCTCACCATTGTGTTTCTGACTACTGTGTTTCTGACCAGTGTGTTTCTGACCACTGTGTTTCTGACCGCTGTGTTTCTGACCACTGTCTTCCTGACCACTGTGTTTCTGACCAGTGTGTTTCTGACCGGTGTGTTTCTGACCAGTGTGTTTCTGACCACTGTGTTTCTGACCATTGTGTTTCTGACCAGTGTGTTTCTGACCAGTGTGTTTCTCACCATTGTGTTTCTGACTACTGTGTTTCTGACCACTGTGTTTCTGACTACTGTGTTTCTGACCCGTGTGTTTCTGACCACTGTGTTTCACACCACTGTGTTTCTGACCAGTGTGTTTCTGACCACTGTGTTTCTGACCACTGTGTTTCTGAGCACTGTGTTTTTGACCTCTGTGTTTCTAACCGGTGTGTTTCTGACCACCGTGTTTCTGACCAGTGTGTCTTTGACCACTGTGTTAGCGACCAGCGTGTTTCCCACCACTGTGTTTCTGACCAGTGTGTTTCTGACCACTGTGTTTCTGACCACTGTGCTTCTTACCAGTGTGTTTGTGACCAGTGTGTTTCTGACCACTGTTTTTCTGACCACTGTGTTTGTGACCACTGTGTTTCTGACCACTGTGTTTCTGACCACTCTGTTTCTGACCACTGTGTTTCTGACCAGTGTGCCTCTGACCAGTGTGTTTCTGACCATTCTGTTTCTGACGGCTGTGTTTCTAACCACTGTGTTCTGACCACAGTGTTTCTGACCAGTGTGTTTCTGACCAGTGTGTTTCTAACCCTTGTGTTTCTGACCAGTGTGTTTTTGACCACTGTTCGTCTGACCATTGTGTTTGTGACAAGTTTGTTTCTAACCACTGTGGTTCTGACCACTGTGTTTCTGACCACTGTGTTTCTTACTACTGTGTTTCTGACCAGTGTGATTTTGACCACTGTGTGTCAGACCACTGTGTTTCTGACCACTGTGTTTCTGACCATTGTGTTTCTCACCAGTGTGTTTCTGACCACAGTGTTTCTGACCACAGTGTTTCTGACCACTGTGTTTCTGACCACTGTGTTTCTGACCATTATGTTTCTGACCAGTATGTTTCTGACCACTGTGTTTCTGACCATTGTATTTCTGACTAGTGTGTTTCTGACCACTGTCTTTCTGACCAGTGTGTTTCTGACCACTGCGTTTCTGACCACTGTGTTTCTGACCACTGCGTTTCTGACAACCGTGTTTCTGACCAGTGGGTCTCCGACCACTGTGTTGCAGACCAGCGTGTTTCCGACCACTGTGTTTCTGACCAGTGCGTTTCTGACCACTGTGTTTCTGACCACTGTTATTCTGACCAGTGTGTTTCTGACCAGTGTCTTTCTGACCACTGAGTTTCTGACCACTTTGTTTCTGACCACTGTGTTTCTGACCACTGTGTTTCTGACCACTGTGTTTCTGACCAGTGTGCCTCTTACCAGTGTGTTTCTGACCATTGTGTTTCTGACGACTGTGTTTCTAACCACTGTATTTCTGACCACTGTGTTTCTGACCACTGTGTTTCTGACCACTGTGTTTCTGACCAGTGTGTCTCCGACCACTGTGTTGCTGACCAGCGTGTTTCTGACCACTGTGTTTCTGACCAGTGTGTTTCTGACATGTGTGTTTCTAACCACTGTGGTTCTGACCACTGTGTTTCTGACCACTGTGTTTCTGACCAGTGTGCCTCTTACCAGTGTGTTTCTGACCATTGTGTTTCTGACGACTGTGTTTCTAACCACTGTATTTCTGACCACTGTGTTTCTGACTAGTGTGTTTGTGACTAGAGTGTTCCCGAGCACTGTGTTTCCGACCACTGTGTTTCTGGCAACTGCGTTTATGACCACTGTGGTTTTGACCAGTGTGTTTCAGACCAGTGTGCCTCTGAACAGTGTGTTTCTGACCAATGTATTTCTGACCAGTGTGTTTTCTGAGCACTGTGTTTCTGACCACTGAGTTTCTGACCACTGTGTTTCTGACCACTATGTTTTTGACCAGTGTGTTTCTGACCACTGTTTTTCTGACCACTGTATTTCTGACCACTGTATTTCTGACCACTGCGTTCCTGACCACTGTGTTTCTGACCACTGTGTTTCTGACCAGTGTGTTTCTGACCAGTGTGTTTCTGACCACTGTGTTTCTGACCGCTGTGTTTCTGACCACTGTGTTTTTGACCATTGTGTTTTGACCAGTGTGTTTCTGACCAGTGTGTTTCTGACCAGTGTGTTTCTGACCACTGTTTTTCTGACCATTGTGTTATTGAACAGTTTGTTTCTGACCACTGTGTTTCTGACCACTTTGTTTCTGACCAGTGTGTTTCTGACCAGTGTGTTTGTGACCAATGTGTTTCTGACCAGTGTGTTTCTTACAACCGTGTTTCTGACCACCGTGTTTCTGACCACTGTGTCTCTAACCACTGTGTTTCTGACCACTGTGTTTCTGACAACTGTGTTTGTGACCACCTTGTTTCTGACCACTGTGTTTGTGACCACTGTGTTTGTGACCACTGTGCTTCTGACCACTGTGTTTCTGACCACTGTGTTTCTGACCACTGTGTTTCTGACCACTGTGTTTCTGACCAGTGTGTTTCTGACCAGTGTTTTTATGACCACTGTGTTTCTGACCGCTGTGTTTCTGACCACTGTGTTTCTGACCATTGTGTTTCTGACCAGTTTGCTACTGACCAGTGTGTTTCTGACCAGTGTGTTTCTGACCACTGTTTTTCTGACCATTGTGTTTGTGACCAGTTTGTTTCTGACCACTGTGTGTCTGACAAATGTGTTTCTGACCAATGTGTTTCTGACCAGTGTGTTTCTGACAAGTGTGTTTTTGACCGCTGTGTTTCTGACCAGTGTGTTTCTGACCACTGTGTCTCTGACCACTGTGTTTCTGACCACTGTGTTTCTGACCACTGTGTTTGTGACCACTGGGCTTCTGACCACTGTGTTTGTGACCACTGTGTTTCTGACCACTGTGTTTCTGACCACTGTGTTTCTGACCACTGTATTCTTGACCAATGTATTTCTGACCACTATGTTTGTGACCTGTGTGTTTCTCACCACTGTGTTAGTGACCAGTTTGTTTCTGACAAGTGTGTTCCTGACCAGTGTGTTTCTGACCGCTGTGTTTCTGACCACTGTGTTTTTGACCACTATGTTTCTGACCACTAGGTTTCTGACCACTGTGTTTCTGACCACTGGGTTTCTGACCAGTGTGTTTCTGACCAGTGTGTTTCTGATGACTTTGTTTCTGACCACTGTGTATCTGACCACTGTGTTTCTGACTAGTGTATTTCTGACCACTGTTCTTCCGACCACTGTGTTTCTGACCACTGTGTTTCTGACCACTGTGTTTCTGACTACTGTGTTTCTGACCAGCGTGTTTCTGACCAGAGTGTTTCTTACCAGTGTGTTTCTAACACCTGTTTTTCTGACCACTGTGTTTCTGACCACTGTGTTTCTGACCACTGTGTTTCTGACCAGTGTGTTTCTGACCAGTGTGTTTCTGACCAGTGTGTTTCTGACCACTGTGTTTCTGACCACTGTGTTTCTGACCACTGTGTTTCTGACCAGTGAGTTTCTGACGACTGTGTTTCTGACCACTGTGTTTCTGACCAGTGTGTTTCTGACCAGTGTGTTTCTGACCACTGTGTTTCTGACCACTGTGTTTCTGACCACTGTGTTTCTGACCACTGTGTTTCCGACCAGTGTGTTTCTCACTAGTGTGTTTCTGACCAGTGTGTTTCTGACCACTGTTTTTCTGACCATTGTGTTTGTGATGAGTTTGTTTCTGACCACTGTGTTTCTGACCCAGTGTTGCTCTGGTTGTTCGTTGTAGGAGCCCTACAACGACAACGTAGCAACGTTCTACCACGTTGTTGCTACGTTGTGTTGTAGGGCTAATGGTGACCCCGGGTTGCCGAAAACGGGCATTTTGCCACACACACCCTTAACACTTCGGGAAACGGGAAAAACACAAGGACCGAAGAATCGACCCCTGAGCCGACTCACTCACTCTTGGTACCAAAATCGTTAGATATTGCTACAGTTACTGCTATGGCATGCACTGCATGCCTGGCATGCTTGCATGGTACACGTCAGCTGTTGTAGCCCATGCATTGGCTGCTTTGGGTGGAAGTGACATGAACGAACGAATAGCTGCTTGCATCCTATCGAGTGTAATGTACAGCTGGACGCCCCTCAAGCGCTACGCTCAATTTATGCACGAAGAATTTTTAAACATTTTTTGTAGGATTTGAAAACGGGTTTCGACATAGTATGTCGAAGTATTGCTGCTTTGATGCAGTCTATGTTTCATGCTACCCGTAGGTTTCAACGGTAAAAGAAAGTTAAGTACGTGCAGTCCCACGATCCTTGGATTTCTCGAAACTGGATGGTCATGCATCGCCGTTGTTGATGCCACATCGATCAGGCCTGCTGCGTGTATGGCCACGATGCTGTCATGAAATCATCGACCTCAGCGTCGCGTCCATCGGTGAAGCGACGTGCCGCAGTGCAGCACCCGTGTGTCGGTGGAAGCGTTGTCTGGAGGGGTGAAAGACATTTGTTGGCAGTAAGTCACTGCCTTTCTCTTCGCCGTCAGCATTGCACACCAAGTGTCGTTTGGCACTTGGTGTGCGACAACGTCTCCGGATGCAAACCCATCAGACCCCGTCATCTTCACAGCCCTCCAGGGGAGCATCTAGTGCTGCAGGGACCGTCCAGTCCCCCAATGTCTTTCTGACAACTGTGTTTCTGACCACTGTGTATCTGACCACTGTGTTTCTGACCAGTGTGTTTCTGACCACTGTGCTTCTGACCACTGTGTTTCTGACCACTGTGTTTCTGACTACTGTGTTTCAGGCCAGTGTGTTTCTGACCAGAGTGTTTCTTACCAGTGTGTTTCTGACACCTGTTTTTCTGACCACTGTGTTTCTGACCACTGTGTTTCTGACCACTGTATTTCTGACCACTGTGTTTCGGACCACTGTGTTTCTGACCAGTGAGTTTCTGACCACTGTGTTTCTGACCACTGTGTTTCTGACCAGTGTGTTTCTGACCAGTGTGTTTCTGACAACTGTGTTTCTGACCGCTGTGTTTCTGACCACTGTGTTTCTGACCACTGTGTTTCTGACCAGTGTGTTTCTGACCAGTGTGTTTCTGACAACTGTGTTTCTGACCGCTGTGTTTCTGACCACTGTGTTTCTGACCACTGTGTTTCTGACCAGTGTGTTTCTGACCAGTGTGTTTCTGACCACTCTTTTTCTGACCATTGTGTTTGTAATCAGTTTGTTTCTGATCACTGTGTTTCTCACCACTGTGTTTTTTACCACTGTGTTTCTGACCAGTGTGTTTCTGACAAGTGTGTTTCTGACTGCTGTGTTTCTGACCAGTGTGTTTCTGACCACTTCGTTTCTGACTAGTGTGTTTCTGACCAGTGTGTTTTTGACAAGTGTGTTTCTGACCAGTGTGTTTCTGACCAGTGTGTTTCTGACCACCGTGTTTCTGACCACTTGTCTCAGACCACTGTGTTTCTGACCACTGTGTTTCTGACCACTGTGTTTCTGACCAGTGTGTTTCTGACCACCGTGTTTCTGACCACTTGTCTCAGACCACTGTGTTTCTGACCACTGTGTTTCTGACCACTGTGTTTGTGACCACTGTGTTTCTGACCACTGTGTTTCTGCCCACTGTGTTTCTGTTCACTGTGTTTCTAACAACTGTGTTACTGACCACTGTGTTTCTGACCACTATGTTTGTGACCTGTGTGCTTCTGACCACTGTGTTTCTGACCAGTTTGTTTCTAACCAATGTGTTTCTGACCACTGTGTTTCTGACCACTGTATTTCTGACCACTATGCTTGTGACAACTGGGTTTCTGACCAGTGTGTTTCTGACCAGTGTGTTTCTAACGACTATTTTTCTGACCACTGCGTTTCTGAACACCGTGTTTCTGACCAGTGTGTTTCTGACCACTGTGCTTCTGACAACTGTGTTTATGACCACTGTGTTTCTGACCACTGTGTTTCTGACTACTGTGTTTCTGACCAGTGTGTTTCTGACCAGTGTCTTTCTTACCAGTGTGTTTCTGACACCTGTTTTTCTGACCACTGTGTTTCTGACCAGTGTGTTTCTGACCAGTGTCTTTCTTACCAGTGTGTTTCTGACACCTGTTTTTCTGACCACTGTGTTTTTGACCACTGTGTTTCTGACCACTGTGTTTCTGACCGGTGTGTTTCTGATCACTGTGTTTGTAACCAGGGTGTTTCTGACCAGTGTGTTTCTGACCAGGGTGATTCTGACCACTGTGTTTCTGACCACTGTGATTCTGACCACTGTGTTTGTGACCAGTGTGTTCCTGACCACAGTGTTTCTAACCACTGTATTTCTGACGACTGTGTTTCTGACTAGTGTGTTTCTAACCAGTGTGTTTCTGACCAGTGAGTTTCTGACCAGAGTGTTTCGCACAAGTCTGTTTCTGACCAGTGAGTTTCTGACCAGTGTGTTTCTGACCACTGTGCTTTTGACCAGTGTGTTTCTTACCAGTGTGTTTCAGACCACTGTGTTTCTGACCATTGTGTTTCTGATGACTGTATTTCTGACCCACGTGTCTCTGACGACTGTGTTTCTAACCGGTGTGTTTCTAACCACAGTGTTTTTGACCAGTGTGTTTCTGACCACTGTGTTTCCAATTACTGTGTTTCTGACCAGTGTGATTCGGACCAGTGTGTTTCTGACCAGTATGTATCTGACCACTGTGGTTCTGACTACTGTAATTCTGACCGGTGTGTTTCTGACCAGTGTTTTACTGACCAGTGTGTTTCTGACCACTGTGTTTCTGACCACTGTATTTCTGACCACTGTGTTTCTGACCACTGTGTTTCTGACCATGTATTTCAGACCCCTGTGTTTCTGACCACTCTGATACTGACCAATGTGTTTCTGACCACTGTGTTTCTGACCACTATGTTTGTGTCCTCTGTGTTCCTGACCACTGTGTTTATGACCAGTTTGTTTTTGACCAGTGTGTTTCTAACCAGTGTGTTTCTAGCCACTGTGTTTCTGACCACTGTGTTTCTGACCACTGTGTTTCTGTTCACTGTGTTTCTAACAACTGTGTTACTGACCACTGTGTTTCTGACCACTATGTTTGTGTCCTCTGTGTTCCTGACCACTGTGTTTATGACCAGTTTGTTTTTGACCAGTGTGTTTCTAACCAGTGTGTTTCTAGCCACTGTGTTTCTGACCACTGGGTTTCTGACCAGTGTGTTTCTGACCAGTGTGTTTCTGATGACTATGTTTCTGACCACTGTGTTTCTGACCACTCTGTTTCTGACCAGTGTGTTTCTGACCACATTGTGTCTCTGACCACTGTGTTTCTGACCACTGTGTTCTGACCACCGTGTTTCTGACTACTGTGTTTCTGACCACTGTGTTTCTGACCACGGTGTTTCAGACCACTGTGTTCCTGACAACTGTGTTTCTGACCACTGTGTTTCTGACCAGTGTGTTTGTGACCAGCGTGTTTCTCACAACTGTGTTTCTGACCAATGTGTTTCAGACTGGTGTGTTTATGAAGAGTGTTTCTGACTACTGTGTTTATGACCGCTGTGTTTCTGACCACTGTGTTTCTGACCACTGTGTTTCTGACCACTGTGTTTCAGACTTGTGTGTTTCTGAAGAGTGTTTCTGAGTACTGTGTTTATGACCGCTGTGTTTCAGACCACTGTGTTTCTGACCACTGTGTTTCTGACCACTGTGTTTCTGACCAGTGTGCCTCTGCCCACAGTGTTTCTGACTACTGTGTTTCTGACCAGTGTGTTTCTGAGCACTGTATTTCTGACAACTGTCTTTCTGACCACTGTGTTTCTGACGAGGGTGTTTCTGACCACTGTGTTTTTTACCACTGTGTTTCTGACCACTGTGTTTCCGACCATTTTGTTTCTGACCAGTGTGTTTCTGACCAGTGTGTTTCCGACCACTGTGTCTCCGACCACTGTGTTTCTGACCACTGTGTTTCTGACCACTGTGTTTCTGGACAGGGTGTTTCTGACCAGTGTGTTTCTGACCATTGTGTTTCTGACCAGTGTGTTTCTGACCACTGTGTTTCTGACCACTGTGTTTGTGACCAGTGTGTTCCTGACGACTGTGTTTCTAACCACTGTGTTTCTGACCACTGTGTTTCTGACCAGTGTGTTTCTGACCAGTGTGTTTCTGACCACCGTGTTTGTGACCAGTGTGTTTCTGACCACATTGTTTCTGACCATTGTGTTTCTGACCACTGTATTTCTGACAACAGTGTTTATGACCACTGTGTTTCTGACCACTGTGTTTCTGACCACTGTGTTTCTGACCACTGTGTTTCTGACCACAGTGTTTATGACCACTGTGTTTCTAACCACTGTGTTTCTGACCACTATGTTTTTGACCATCGTGTTTCTGACCAGTGTGTTTCTGACCACTGTTTTTCTGACCAGTGTGTTTCTGACCACTGTTTATCTGACCACTGTGATTCTGACCAGAGTGTCTCTGACCACTGTGTCTCTGACCAGTGTGCTTCTGACCAGTGTGTTTCTGACAAGTGGTTTCCGACCAGTGTATTTCTCACCAGTGTGTTTCTGACCACTGTTTTTCTGACCACTGTGATTCTGACCAAAGTGTTTCTGACCACTGTGTCTCTGACCAGTGTGTTTCTGACCAGTGTGTTTCTGACAAGTGGTTTCCGATTCGTGTATTTCTCACCAGTGTGTTTCTGACCAGTGTGTTTCTGACCATTGTGTTTCTGACCAGTGTGTTTCTGACCACTGTGTTTCCGACCAGTGTATTTCTGACCACTGTGTTTCTGACCACTGTGTTTCTGACCACTGTGTTTCTGACCAGTGTGATTCGGACCACTGTGGTTCTGACCACTGTGTCTCTGACCACTGTGTTTCTAACCAGTGTGATTCGGACCACTGTGTTTTTTACCAGGGTGTTTCTGACCACTGTGTTTCTAACCACTGTGTTTCTGACCAGTGTGTTTCTGAGCAGTGTGTTTCTGACCACTTTGGTTCTTACCACTGTAATTCTGACCGATGTGTTTCTGACCAGTGTGTTTCTGACCAGTGTTTTTCTGACCACTGTGTTTGTGACCACTGAATTTCTGATAAGTGTGTTTCTGACCACTGTGTTTCTGACCATGTGTTTCTGACCCCTGTGTTTCTGACCACTGTGTTTCTGACCACTGTGTTTCTGACCACTGTGTTTCTGACAGTGTGTTTCTGACCACTGTGTTTCTGACCACTGTTTTTCTGACCACCGTGTTCCTCACCAGTGTCTTTCTGACCACTGTGTCTCTGACCAGTGTGTTTCTGACCACTGTGTTTCTGACAGTGTGTTTCTGACCACTGTGTTTCTGACCACTGTTTTTCTGACCACCGTGTTCCTCACCAGTGTCTTTCTGACCACTGTGTCTCTGACCAGTGTGTTTCTGACCAATATGTTTCTAACCACTGTGTTTCTGACCAGTGTGTTTCTGACCAGTGTGTTTCTGACCACTGTGTTTCTGACCACTGTGTTTGTGACCAGTGTGTTCCTGACGACTGTGCTTCTAACCAATGTGTTTCTGACCACTGTGTTTCTGACCAGTGTGTTTCTGACCAGTGTGTTTCTGACCACTGTGTTTGTGACCAGTGTGTTTCTGACCACTTTGTTTCTGACTATTGTGTTTCTGACCACTGTGTTTCTGACCATTGTGTTTCTGACCACTTTGTTTGTGACCACTGTGTTTCTGACCACTGTGTTTCTGACCACTGTGTTTCTGTTCACTGTGTTTCTAACAACTGTGTTACTGACCACTGTGTTTCTGACCACTATGTTTGTGACCTGTGTGCTTCTGACCACTGTGTTTCTGACCAGTTTGTTTCTAACCATAGTGTTTCTGACCACTGTGTTTCTGACCACTGTATTTCTGACCACTATGTTTCTGACAACTGGGTTTCTGACCAGTGTGTTTCTAACGACTATTTTTCTGACCACTGCGTTTGTGAACACCTTCTTTCTGACCAGTGTGTTTCTGACCACTGTGCTTCTGACAACTGTGTTTCTGACCACTGTGTTTCTGACCACTGTGTTTCTGACTACTGTGTTTCTGACCAGTGTGTTTCTGACCACTGTGTTTCTGACCACTGTGTTTCTGACTACTGTGTTTCTGACCAGTGTGTTTCTGACCAGTGTCTTTCTTACCAGTGTGTTTCTGACACCTGTTTTTCTGACCACTGTGTTCTTGACCACTGTGTTTCTGACCACTGTGTTTCTGACCGGTGTGTTTCTGATCACTGTGTTTGTAACCAGGGTGCTTCTGACCAGTGTGTTTCTGACCAGGGTGATTCTGACCAGTGTGTTTCTGACCACTGTGATTCTGACCACTGTGTTTGTGACCAGTGTGTTCCTGACCACAGTGCTTCTAACCACTGTATTTCTGACCACTGTGTTTCTGACTAGTGTGTTTCTAACCAGTGTGTTTCTGACCAGTGAGTTTCTGACCAGAGTGTTTCGCACAAGTCTGTTTCTGACCAGTGAGTTTCTGACCACTTTGTTTCTGACCAGTGTGTTTCTGACTACTGTGCTTTTGACCAGTGTGTTTCTTACCAGTGTGTTTCAGACCACTGTGTTTCTGACCATTGTGTTTCTGATGACTGTATTTCTGACCCACGTGTCTCTGACGACTGTGTTTCTAACCGATGTGTTTCTAACCACAGTGTTTTTGACCAGTGTGTTTCTGACCACTGTGTTTCTAATTACTGTGTTTCTGACCAGTGTGATTCGGACCAGTGTGTTTCTGACCAGTTTGTATCTGACCACTGTGGTTCTGACCACTGTAATTCTGACCGGTGTGTTTCTGACCAGTGTTTTACTGACCAGTGTGTTTCTGACCACTGTGTTTCTGACCACTGTATTTCTGACCACTGTGTTTCTGACCACTGTGTTTCTGACCATGTATTTCTGACCCCTGTGTTTCTGACCACTCTGATACTGACCACTGTGTTTCTGACCACTGTGTTTCTGACCACTATGTTTGTGTCCTCTGTGTTCCTGACCACTGTGTTTATGACCAGTTTGTATTTGACCAGTGTGTTTCTAACCAGTGTGTTTCTAGCCACTGTGTTTCTGACCACTGGGTTTCTGACCAGTGTGTTTCTGACCAGTGTGTTTCTGACGACTATGTTTCTAACCACTGTGTTTCTGACCACTCTGTTTCTCACCAGTGTGTTTCTGACCACATTGTGTCTCTGACCACTGTGTTTCTGACCACTGTGTTCTGACCACCGAGCTTCTGACTACTGTGTTTCTGACCACTGTGTTTCTGACCACGGTGTTTCTGACCACTGTGTTTCTGACAACTGTGTTTCTGACCACTGTGTTTGTGACCAGTGTGTTTGTGACCAGCGTGTTTCTCACAACTGTGTTTCTGACCACTGTGTTTCTGACCACTGTGTTTCAGACTGGTGTGTTTCTGAAGAGTGTTTCTGACCACTGTGTTTCTGACCACTGTGTTTCTGACCACTGTGTTTCTGGCCACAGTGTTTCTGACCACTGTATTTCTGACAGCTGTGTTTCTGATTACCGTGTTTCTCACCAGTGTGTCTTTGACCACTGTGTTGCAGACCAGTGTGTTTCCGACCACTGTGTTTCTGACCAGTGTCTTTCTAACCACTGTGTTTCTGGCCACTGTGTTTCTGACCAGTGTGTTTCTGACCACTATGTTTCTGACCAGTGTGTTTCTGACCAGTGTGTTTCAGACCGCTGTGTTTCTGACCACTGTGTTCTGACCACTGTGTTTCTGACCAGTGTGTTTCCGACCACTGTGTTTCTCAGCAGTGTGTTTCTGACAACTGTGTTTATGACCACAGAGTTTCTGACCACTGTGCTTCCGACCACGGTGTTTCTGACCATTGTGTTTTTGACCAGTGTGTCTCTAACCATTGTGTTTCTGACCAGTGTGTGTATCAAACCACTGTGTTTCTGACCACTTCGTTTCTGACCAGTATGATTCTGACCAGTGTGTTTCTGACCAGTTAATTTCTGACCAGTGGGTTTCTTACCAGTTTGTTTCTGACCACTGTGTTTCTGACCAGTGTGTTTCTGACCAGTGTGTTTCTGACCACTGTGTTTCTGACCA
>SZWC01019217.1:41607-52182 GCA_023375785.1 Penium margaritaceum | reverse complement strand
CACTTACACATAGTTACACGCACTTACACGAACTTACACGCACTTACATGCACTTACACGCACTTATACGCACTTACACGCACTTACACACACTTATTCGCACTTACACACACTTACCCACACTTACACACACTTACACGCACTTACACACACTTAAACACACTTACACGTACTTACACGCACTTATACAAACCTACACGTACTTACACACACTTACACGCACTTACATGCACTTACACGCACTCACAAATACTTACACATACTTACACGAACTTACACGTACTTACACGCACTTGCATGCACTTACAGGCGCTTACACGCACTTACATGTACTTGCACATACTTAAACGTACTTACACGCACTTACACACACTTACACGCACTTACACGCACTTAAACGCACTTACACGCACACACACAAACTTTCACGCACCTACACGCACCTACACGTACCTATACGTACTTACACGGACGTACACACACTTACACGCACTTACACGTACTTACACGCACTTACACGCACTTACATGTACTTACACGTACTTACACGCACTCACACGTACTTACACGCACTTACACAAACGTACACGCACTTACACGCACTTCCACGTACTTACACGCACTTACATGTACTTCCATACACTTACACGCACTTCCACACACACTTCCACACACTTACATGCACTTACACACACTTATACACACTTACACGCACTTACACGCACTTACACACATTTACACGCACTTACATGCACTTACACGTACTTACATGCACTTACGCGCACTGACACGCACTTACACGCACTTACACGGACTTACACAGACTTACACAAACTTACACACACTTACACGCACTTACACGCACGTACATGCACTTACACGTACTTACACACAGTTACACGCACTTATCGGCACTTACATGAACTTACACGCCCATACACGTACTGACATGCACTTACACGCGCTTACACGCACTTACACACACTTACATGCACTTACACGCACTTACACGCACTTACACGCACTTCCATGCACTTACACGCACTTACACATACTTCCACGCACTTATACGCACTTACATGCACTTACACGCACTTACACACACTTACACACACTTACACGTACTTACACAAACTTGAATGCACTTAAACGCACTTACACGCACTTACATGCACTGACACGCACTTACACATACATACACGCACTTACACAAACTTACACGCACTTACACGCACTTACACGTACTTATATGCCATTACACACACTTACACGCACTTACACGTACTTACACGCACTTAGAAACACTTACATGCACTTACACGTACTTACACGCACTTACACGCACTTACATGCACTTACACGCACTTACACACACTTACACGCACTTACACATACTTACATGCACTTACACATACTTACACGCAAATACACGCAGTTACACGCACTTATACGCACTTACATATACTTACACGCACTTACAAGCACTTACACGTACTTCCATGTACTTACACGCACTTACACACACTTACACGCACTTACACGCACTTACAAGCAGTTACACACAGTTACACGCACTTGCACACACTTACACGTACTTACTCGTACTTACACGCACATACACGCACTTACACGCACTTACACGCACTTACACGCACTTACACACACTTACACGTACTTACACACACTTAGACGTGCTTACACGCACTTACATGCACTTACACGTACTTATACGCACTTACACGCACTTACACGTACTTACACACACTTACACGCACTTACACACACTTACACGTACTTACACACACTTAGACGTGCTTACACGCACTTACATGCACTTACACGTACTTATACGCACTTACACGCACTTACACGTACTTACACACACTTACACGCACTTACACACACTTACACGTACTTACACACACTTAGACGTGCTTACACGCACTTACATGCACTTACACGTACTTATACGCACTTACACGCACTTACACGTACTTACACACACTTACACGCACTTACACACACTTACACGTACTTACACACACTTAGACGTGCTTACACGCACTTACATGCACTTACACGTACTTATACGCACTTACACGCACTTACACGTACTTACAAGCACTTGCACGCACTTATACGCACTTACACGCACTTACACGCACTTACAAGAACTTACACACACTTACACGCAATTACACGCACTTACACACACTGACACGAATGTACACGCACTTATGCGAACTTACACACACTTATACGTACTTACACGTACTAACACGCACTTTTATACACTTTTACGCACTTACACGCACTTACACACACTTACATGCACTTACATGCACTTACACGTACTTACACGTACCTACACCAACTAAAACGCATGTACACATACTTACACACACTTACACACACTTACACACACATACACACACTTACACACACTTACACGCACTTACACACACTTACGTGCACTTCCACGTACTTACACAAACTTACACAAACTTACACGTACTTACATGCACTTATATGAACGTACACGCACTTACGCACACTTACATGCACTCACACGCACTTACACGTTCTTAAACAAACTTATACGCACTTACACGCAAGAACACGCACTTACACACACTTACACGAACGTACACGCACTTACACATACTTATACACACTTACACGTACTTACACGCACTTACACGAACTTACACGCACTTACATGCACTTACACGCAATTACACACACTTACACGTACTTACACACACTTACACGCACTTACACACAGTTACATGCACATACACGCACTTATACGTACTTACACGTACTTATACATAGTTACACGCAGTTACACGCAGTTACACGCACTTACACACACTTACACGTACGTATACGTACTTATACACACTTACACGCACTTACACGCACTTACACGTACTTACACACACTTACATCCACTTAAACGTACTTACACGCACTTACACACTATTACACACACTTATACATACTTACACGCACTTACATACACTTACACACACTTACACACACTTATACGCACGTATACACACTTACGTACACTTACATGCACTTACTCGCACTTACATGCACTTACACGCACTTACACACACTTACACGCACTTATACGCACTTATACACACTTACACACACTTACACGCACTTACACATACTTACACGCACTTACATGCACATACACGCACTTACGTGCACTTACACGTACTTACACGCACCTACACGTATGTACACGTACTTACACGCACTTACACGTACTCACAAGCACTTGTACGCACTTATACGTACTTACACGTACTTACATGCACGTATACACACTTATACGTAATTACATGCACTTACAAGCACTTACAAGAACTTACACACACTTACACTCACGTACACGCACTTACACGCACTTACGCACACTTACACACACTTACACGCACTTACGCACACTTACATACACTAACACGCACTTACACACACTTACACGTACTTACACGCACTTACACGCACTTGCACACACTTACACGTACTTACACGTACTTACACGCACTTTCATGCACTTACACACAGTTAATTGTACTTACACACACTTACACGAACTTACACGTACTTACACATACTTACACGTATTTACACGCACTTACAAACACTTACACGCAACTACACGCATTTACATGCACTTACATGCACTTACACGCACTTACACGCACTTACACATACTTACACGTACTTACACGTACTTACACATACTTACACGTACTTACACGTACTTACACATACTTACACGTACTTACACGTACTTACACATACTTACACGTACTTACACGTACTTACACATACTTACACGTACTTACACGTACTTACACATACTTACACGTACTTACACGTACTTACACATACTTACACGTACTTACACGTACTTACACATACTTACACGTACTTACACGTACTTACACATACTTACACGTACTTACACGTACTTACACATACTTACACGTACTTACACGTACTTACACATACTTACACGTACTTACACGTACTTACACATACTTACACGTACTTACACGTACTTACACATACTTACACGTACTTACACGTACTTACACATACTTACACGTACTTACACGTACTTACACATACTTACACGTACTTACACGTACTTACACATACTTACACGTACTTACACGTACTTACACATACTTACACGTACTTACACGTACTTACACATACTTACACGTACTTACACGTACTTACACATACTTACACGTACTTACACGTACTTACACATACTTACACGTACTTACACGTACTTACACATACTTACACGTACTTACACGTACTTACACATACTTACACGTACTTACACGTACTTACACATACTTACACGTACTTACACGTACTTACACATACTTACACGTACTTACACGTACTTACACATACTTACACGTACTTACACGTACTTACACATACTTACACGTACTTACACGTACTTACACATACTTACACGTACTTACACGTACTTACACATACTTACACGTACTTACACGTACTTACACATACTTACACGTACTTACACGTACTTACACATACTTACACGTACTTACACGTACTTACACATACTTACACGTACTTACACGTACTTACACATACTTACACGTACTTACACGTACTTACACATACTTACACGTACTTACACGTACTTACACATACTTACACGTACTTACACGTACTTACACATACTTACACGTACTTACACGTACTTACACATACTTACACGTACTTACACGTACTTACACATACTTACACGTACTTACACGTACTTACACATACTTACACGTACTTACACGTACTTACACATACTTACACGTACTTACACGTACTTACACATACTTACACGTACTTACACGTACTTACACATACTTACACGTACTTACACGTACTTACACATACTTACACGTACTTACACGTACTTACACATACTTACACGTACTTACACGTACTTACACATACTTACACGTACTTACACGTACTTACACATACTTACACGTACTTACACGTACTTACACATACTTACACGTACTTACACGTACTTACACATACTTACACGTACTTACACGTACTTACACATACTTACACGTACTTACACGTACTTACACATACTTACACGTACTTACACGTACTTACACATACTTACACGTACTTACACGTACTTACACATACTTACACGTACTTACACGTACTTACACATACTTACACGTACTTACACGTACTTACACATACTTACACGTACTTACACGTACTTACACATACTTACACGTACTTACACGTACTTACACATACTTACACGTACTTACACGTACTTACACATACTTACACGTACTTACACGTACTTACACATACTTACACGTACTTACACGTACTTACACATACTTACACGTACTTACACGTACTTACACATACTTACACGTACTTACACGTACTTACACATACTTACACGTACTTACACGTACTTACACATACTTACACGTACTTACACGTACTTACACATACTTACACGTACTTACACGTACTTACACATACTTACACGTACTTACACGTACTTACACATACTTACACGTACTTACACGTACTTACACATACTTACACGTACTTACACGTACTTACACATACTTACACGTACTTACACGTACTTACACATACTTACACGTACTTACACGTACTTACACATACTTACACGTACTTACACGTACTTACACATACTTACACGTACTTACACGTACTTACACATACTTACACGTACTTACACGTACTTACACATACTTACACGTACTTACACGTACTTACACATACTTACACGTACTTACACGTACTTACACATACTTACACGTACTTACACGTACTTACACATACTTACACGTACTTACACGTACTTACACATACTTACACGTACTTACACGTACTTACACATACTTACACGTACTTACACGTACTTACACATACTTACACGTACTTACACGTACTTACACATACTTACACGTACTTACACGTACTTACACATACTTACACGTACTTACACGTACTTACACATACTTACACGTACTTACACGTACTTACACATACTTACACGTACTTACACGTACTTACACATACTTACACGTACTTACACGTACTTACACATACTTACACGTACTTACACGTACTTACACATACTTACACGTACTTACACGTACTTACACATACTTACACGTACTTACACGTACTTACACATACTTACACGTACTTACACGTACTTACACATACTTACACGTACTTACACGTACTTACACATACTTACACGTACTTACACGTACTTACACATACTTACACGTACTTACACGTACTTACACATACTTACACGTACTTACACGTACTTACACATACTTACACGTACTTACACGTACTTACACATACTTACACGTACTTACACGTACTTACACATACTTACACGTACTTACACGTACTTACACATACTTACACGTACTTACACGTACTTACACATACTTACACGTACTTACACGTACTTACACATACTTACACGTACTTACACGTACTTACACATACTTACACGTACTTACACGTACTTACACATACTTACACGTACTTACACGTACTTACACATACTTACACGTACTTACACGTACTTACACATACTTACACGTACTTACACGTACTTACACATACTTACACGTACTTACACGTACTTACACATACTTACACGTACTTACACGTACTTACACATACTTACACGTACTTACACGTACTTACACATACTTACACGTACTTACACGTACTTACACATACTTACACGTACTTACACGTACTTACACATACTTACACGTACTTACACGTACTTACACATACTTACACGTACTTACACGTACTTACACATACTTACACGTACTTACACGTACTTACACATACTTACACGTACTTACACGTACTTACACATACTTACACGTACTTACACGTACTTACACATACTTACACGTACTTACACGTACTTACACATACTTACACGTACTTACACGTACTTACACATACTTACACGTACTTACACGTACTTACACATACTTACACGTACTTACACGTACTTACACATACTTACACGTACTTACACGTACTTACACGCACTTACACGTACTTACATGCACTTACACGCACTTACATGCACTTACACGTACTTATACGTACTTACACGCACTTACACGCACTTACACGTCCTTACACGCACTTACACGAACTTACACGTACTTACACGTACTTACACGCACTTACACGTACTTACACACACTTACACGCACCTATACATACTTACACGCACTTACATGAACTTACACACACTTACACGCACTGACACACACTTACATGCACTTACACGCACTTACACATAGTTACACGCACTTACACGAACTTACACGCACTTACATGCACTTACACGCACTTATACGCACTTACACGCACTTACACACACTTATTCGCACTTACACACACTTACCCACACTTACACGCACTTACACGCACTTACACACTCTTAAACACACTTACACGTACTTACACGCACTTACACAAACTTACACGTACTTACACACACTTACACGCACTTACATGCACTTACACGCACTCACACATACTTACACATACTTACACGAACTTACACGTACTTACACGCACTTGCATGCACTTACAGGCGCTTACACGCACTTACATGCACTTGCACATACTTAAACGTACTTACACGCACTTACACACACTTACACGCACTTACACGCACTTAAACGCACTTACACGCACACACACAAACTTTCACGCACCTACACGCACCTACACGTACCTATACGTACTTACACGCACTTACACACACTTACACGCACTTGTATGTACTTATATGTACTTACATGCACTTCAACAAACTTACACGCACTTACACGCACTTACACATACTTACACGCACTTACACGCACTTACATGTACTTACACGTACTTACACGCACTCACACGTACTTACACGCACTTACACAAACGTACACGCACTTACACGCACTTACACGTACTTACACGCACTTACATGTACTTCCATACACTTACACGCACTTCCACACACTTCCACACACTTATATGCACTTACACACACTTATACACACTTACACGCACTTACACGCACTTACACACATTTACACGCACTTACACGCACTTACACGTACTTACATGCACTTACGTGCACTGACACGCACTTACACGCACTTACACGCACTTACACGCACGTACACGCACTTACACGTACTTACACACACTTACACGAACTTACACGTACGTACACACACTTACACGTACTTACACACACTTATATGCACTTTTACACACTTACATGCACTTACACGTACTTACACACACTTAGACGCACTTACACGTACTTACACACACTTACACGAACTTACACGTACGTACACACACTTACACGTACTTACACACACTTATATGCACTTTTACACACTTACATGCACTTACACGTACTTACACACACTTAGACGCACTTACACGTACTTACACACACTTACACGAACTTACACGTACGTACACACACTTACACGTACTTACACACACTTATATGCACTTTTACACACTTACATGCACTTACACGTACTTACACACACTTAGACGCACTTACACGTACTTACACACACTTACACGAACTTACACGTACGTACACACACTTACACGTACTTACACACACTTATATGCACTTTTACACACTTACATGCACTTACACGTACTTACACACACTTAGACGCACTTACACGTACTTACACACACTTACACGAACTTACACGTACGTACACACACTTACACGTACTTACACACACTTATATGCACTTTTACACACTTACATGCACTTACACGTACTTACACACACTTAGACGCACTTACACGTACTTACACACACTTACACGAACTTACACGTACGTACACACACTTACACGTACTTACACACACTTATATGCACTTTTACACACTTACATGCACTTACACGTACTTACACACACTTAGACGCACTTACACGTACTTACACACACTTACACGAACTTACACGTACGTACACACACTTACACGTACTTACACACACTTATATGCACTTTTACACACTTACATGCACTTACACGTACTTACACACACTTAGACGCACTTACACGTACTTACACACACTTACACGAACTTACACGTACGTACACACACTTACACGTACTTACACACACTTATATGCACTTTTACACACTTACATGCACTTACACGTACTTACACACACTTAGACGCACTTACACGTACTTACACACACTTACACGAACTTACACGTACGTACACACACTTACACGTACTTACACGCACTTATATGCACTTTCACACACTTACATGCACTTACACGTACTTACACGTACTTACACGCACTTACACGCACTTACACGTACTTACACGTACTTACGCACACTTATATGCACTTACACGCACTTACACGCACTTACAAGAACTTACACACACTTACACGCAATTACACGCACTTACACACACTGACACGAATGTACACGCACTTATGCGAACTTACACACACTTATACATACTTACACGCACTAACACGCACTTTTATACACTTTTACGCACTTACACGCACTTACACACACTTACATGCACTTACATGCACTTACACGTACTTACACGTACCTACACGAACTAAAACGCATGTACACATACTTACACACACTTACACACACTTACACACACATACACACACTTACACACACTTACACGCACTTACACGCACTTACATGCACTTACACGCACTTACACGCACTTACACGTACTTGCACACACTTACGTGCACTTCCACGTACTTACACAAACTTACACAAACTTACACGTACTTACATGCACTTATATGAACGTACACGCACTTACGCACACTTACATGCACTCACACGCACTTACACGTTCTTAAACGAACTTATACGCACTTACACGCAAGAACACGCACTTACACACACTTATATACACTTACACGTACTTATATGCACATACACAGCTACACGCACTTACACACAGTTATACGCACTTATACGCACTTACACGCACTTACACGCACTTACAAGCACTTATATATACTTACACGCACCTACACACACTTACACGCACTTACATGCACTTACACGTACTTACACGCAGTTACACGCACTTACACATACTTACAGGCACTTACACACACTTACATACACTTACACGCACTTACACGCACTTACACGCACATACATGTACTTACATGCACTTACACCCAATTACACGCACTTATACGCACTTACACACACTTACACACACTTACACGCACTTACCCGCACTTACACACACACACTTACATGCACTTACATGCACTTACATGCACTTTCACGCACTTACACGCACATACACGCACTTACGTGTACTTACACGCACTTACACGCACTTACACGCACTTACACGCACTTACACGCACTTACACGC
>SZWC01019217.1:0-11476 GCA_023375785.1 Penium margaritaceum | reverse complement strand
ACTTACACGCACTTACTCGCACTTACACGCACTTACACGCACTTACACGCACTTACATGCACTTACACGCACTTACACACACTTACACGCACTTACACGCACTTACACGCACTTACACGTACTTACACGCACTTACACGTACTTATACGCACTTACACGCACTTACACGCACTTACAAGCACTTACACATACTAACACGCACTTACACGCACTCAGACACACTTAGACGAATTTACACCCACTAACACCCAGTTACACGCACTTACACGCACTTACACGTACTTACACGCACTTACACACACTTACACGCACTAACACAAACTTATACGAACTTACACGCACTTACACATACTTACACGTACTTACACCCACTTACACGCACTTACACGGACTTACACGCACTTACATGCACTTACACGCACTTACACCTACTTACTCCTACTTACACGTACTTACACGCACTTACACGCACTTACACGCACTTACACGCACGTACACGCACGTACACGCACGTACACGCACGTACACGCACGTACACACATGTACACGTACGTACACGCACGTACACGCACATACACGCACGTATACGCACGTACACGCACGTACACGCACGTACACGCACGTACACACATGTACACGTACGTACACGCACGTACACGCACATACACGCACGTATACGCACGTACACGCACGTACACGCACGTACACGCACGTACACACATGTACACGTACGTACACGCACGTACACGCACATACACGCACGTATACGCACGTACACGCACGTACACGCACGTACACGCACGTACACACATGTACACGTACGTACACGCACGTACACGCACATACACGCACGTATACGCACGTACACGCACGTACACGCACGTACACGCACGTACACACATGTACACGTACGTACACGCACGTACACGCACATACACGCACGTATACGCACGTACACGCACGTACACGCACGTACACGCACGTACACACATGTACACGTACGTACACGCACGTACACGCACATACACGCACGTATACGCACGTACACGCACGTACACGCACGTACACGCACGTACACACATGTACACGTACGTACACGCACGTACACGCACATACACGCACGTATACGCACGTACACGCACGTACACGCACGTACACGCACGTACACACATGTACACGTACGTACACGCACGTACACGCACATACACGCACGTATACGCACGTACACGCACGTACACGCACGTACACGCACGAACACGCACGTACACACACGTACATGCACGTACACGCACGTACACGTACGTACACGCACGTACACGCACGTACACGCACTTACACGCACTTACACGTACTTACATCCACTTACACGTACTTACACGGACTTACACGCACTTACACGCACTTACACGCACTTACACGCACTTACACGCACTTACACGCACTTACACGCACTTACACGCACTTACACGCACTTACACGCACTTACACACACTTACACGTAGTTACACGCACTTACACATACTTACACACACTTACACGCACTTACACGCACTTACACGCACGTACACGCACGTACACGCACGTACACGCACGTACACGCACGTGCACGTACGTGCACGCACGTACACATACGTACACGCACGTACACGCACGTACACGCACGTACACACACGTACATGCACGTACACGCACGTACACGCACGTACACGCACGTACACACACATACACGCACGTACACGTACGTACACGCACTTATACGCTCTTACACGTACTTACACGCACTTACACGCACTTACACGCACTTATACGCACTTACACGCACTTACACGCACTTACACGCACTTACACGCACTTACACGCACTTACACGCACTTACACGCACGTACACGCACGTACACATACGTACACGCACGTACACGCACGTACACGTACGTACACGTACGTACACGCACGTACACGCACGTACACGTACGTACACGTACGTACACGCACGTACACGCACGTACACGTACGTACACGTACGTACACGCACGTACACGCACGTACACGTACGTACACGTACGTACACGCACGTACACGCACGTACACGTACGTACACGTACGTACACGCACGTACACGCACGTACACGTACGTACACGTACGTACACGCACGTACACGCACGTACACGTACGTACACGTACGTACACGCACGTACACGCACGTACACGTACGTACACGTACGTACACGCACGTACACGCACGTACACGTACGTACACGTACGTACACGCACGTACACGCACGTACACGTACGTACACGTACGTACACGCACGTACACGCACGTACACGTACGTACACGTACGTACACGCACGTACACGCACGTACACGTACGTACACGTACGTACACGCACGTACACGCACGTACACGTACGTACACGTACGTACACGCACGTACACGCACGTACACGTACGTACACGTACGTACACGCACGTACACGCACGTACACGTACGTACACGTACGTACACGCACGTACACGCACGTACACGTACGTACACGTACGTACACGCACGTACACGCACGTACACGTACGTACACGTACGTACACGCACGTACACGCACGTACACGTACGTACACGTACGTACACGCACGTACACGCACGTACACGTACGTACACGTACGTACACGCACGTACACGCACGTACACGTACGTACACGTACGTACACGCACGTACACGCACGTACACGTACGTACACGTACGTACACGCACGTACACGCACGTACACGTACGTACACGTACGTACACGCACGTACACGCACGTACACGTACGTACACGTACGTACACGCACGTACACGCACGTACACGTACGTACACGTACGTACACGCACGTACACGCACGTACACGTACGTACACGTACGTACACGCACGTACACGCACGTACACGTACGTACACGTACGTACACGCACGTACACGCACGTACACGTACGTACACGTACGTACACGCACGTACACGCACGTACACGTACGTACACGTACGTACACGCACGTACACGCACGTACACGTACGTACACGTACGTACACGCACGTACACGCACGTACACGTACGTACACGTACGTACACGCACGTACACGCACGTACACGTACGTACACGTACGTACACGCACGTACACGCACGTACACGTACGTACACGTACGTACACGCACGTACACGCACGTACACGTACGTACACGTACGTACACGCACGTACACGCACTTACACGCAGTTACACGCAGTTACACGCACTTACACGCACTTACACGCACTTACACGCACTTACACGCACTTACACGCACTTACACGCACTTACACGCACTTACACGCACTTACACGCACTTGCACGTACTTACACGCACTTACACGTACTTGCACACACTTACACACACTTACACGAACTTATACGAACTTATACGCACTTACACGTACTTACACCCACTTACACACACTTACATGGACTTACACGCACTTACACGCACTTATACGTACGTACACCCACTTACACCCACTTACACGCACTTACAACCTACTTACACGCACTTACACAAACTTACACGGACTTACACGCACTTATACGCACTTACACGCACTTACACGCACTTATACCCCCTTACACGCACTCACACGAACTTACACGCACTTACACATACTTACACATACTTACACGCACTTACACCCACTTACACGCACTTACACCCACATACATGCACTTACACGCACTTACACAAACTTACACGCACTTACACCCACTTACACGCACTTGCACGCACTTACACGCACTTACACGCACTTACACGCACTTACATGCACTTACATGCACTTACTCGTACTTACACGCCCTTACACACACTTACACGTACTTACACGCACTTACACCCACCTACACGCACTTACACTTACTTACACGCACTTACACGCACTTACACCCACTTACACCCACTTACACGCACGTACACCCACTTTCACGTACTTACATGCACTTACACGCACTTACACGTACGTACACCCACTTACACGTACTTACACGCACTTACACGCACTTATACGCACTTACACACACTTACACACACTTACATGCACATACACGCACTTACACGCACTTACACGCACTTACACATGCTTACACACACTTACACACACTTACACACACTTACACGAACGTACACGCACTTACACGCACTTACACGCACTTACACCCACTTACACCCACTTACATGCACTTACACCCACTTACCTGCACTTACACCCACTTACACCCACTTACACGCACTTACACGCACTTTCACACACTTACACGCACTTACACGTACTTACACGTACTTACACGTACTTACACGTACTTACACGTACTTACACGTACTTACACGTACTTACACGTACTTACACGTACTTACACGTACTTACACGTACTTACACGTACTTACACGTACTTACACGTACTTACACGTACTTACACGTACTTACACGTACTTACACGTACTTACACGTACTTACACGTACTTACACGTACTTACACGTACTTACACGTACTTACACGTACTTACACGTACTTACACGTACTTACACGTACTTACACGTACTTACACGTACTTACACGTACTTACACGTACTTACACGTACTTACACGTACTTACACGTACTTACACGTACTTACACGTACTTACACGTACTTACACGTACTTACACGTACTTACACGTACTTACACGTACTTACACGTACTTACACGTACTTACACGTACTTACACGTACTTACACGTACTTACACGTACTTACACGTACTTACACGTACTTACACGTACTTACACGTACTTACACGTACTTACACGTACTTACACGTACTTACACGTACTTACACGTACTTACACGTACTTACACGTACTTACACGTACTTACACGTACTTACACGTACTTACACGTACTTACACGTACTTACACGTACTTACACGTACTTACACGTACTTACACGTACTTACACGTACTTACACGTACTTACACGTACTTACACGTACTTACACGTACTTACACGTACTTACACGTACTTACACGTACTTACACGTACTTACACGTACTTACACGTACTTACACGTACTTACACGTACTTACACGTACTTACACGTACTTACACGTACTTACACGTACTTACACGTACTTACACGTACTTACACGTACTTACACGTACTTACACGTACTTACACGTACTTACACGTACTTACACGTACTTACACGTACTTACACGTACTTACACGTACTTACACGTACTTACACGTACTTACACGTACTTACACGTACTTACACGTACTTACACGTACTTACACGTACTTACACGTACTTACACGTACTTACACGTACTTACACGTACTTACACGTACTTACACGTACTTACACGTACTTACACGTACTTACACGTACTTACACACACTTACACGTACATACACGCACTTACACGCACTTACATACACTTACACACACTTACACACACTTACACAAACGTGCACGCACTTACACACACTTACACGTACTTACACCCACGAACACCCACTTGCACGCACTTACACCCACTTACACGCAGTTACTCCCACTTACACCCACGTACACGCACTTACACGCACATACACACACTTACACACACTTACACAAATGTACACGCACTTACACCCACATACACTCACTTACACGCACTTACACGCACTTGCACGCACTTACACGCACATACACCCACTTACACCCACTTACACGGCTTACGCGCACTTACACGAACTTCCACCCACTAACACACACTTACACGCACTTACACGCACTTAAACGCACTTACGCGCATTTACACAAACTTATACCAACTTATACGCACTTACACGCACTTACACGCACTTACACCCACTTACACGCACTTACACGGACTTGCATGCACTTATACGCACTTACACCCACTTACACCCACTTACACGCACTTACACGCACTTAGACGCACTTACACACACTTACACGCACTTACAAGTAGTTACACGCACTTACACGCACTTACACATACTTACACGTACTTACACCCACTTACACGCACTTACACGCGCTTACACGCACTTACACGCACTTACACGAACTCATACGCACTTACACGCACTTACACGTACTTACACACACTTACACGCACTTACAAGTAGTTACACGCACTTACACGCACTTACACATACTTACACGTACTTACACCCACTTACACGCACTTACACGCGCTTACACGCACTTACACGCACTTACACGAACTCATACGCACTTACACGCACTTACACGTACTTACACACACTTACACGCACTTACAAGTAGTTACACGCACTTACACGCACTTACACATACTTACACGTACTTACACCCACTTACACGCACTTACACGCGCTTACACGCACTTACACGCACTTACACGAACTCATACGCACTTACACGCACTTACACGTACTTACACACACTTACACGCACTTACAAGTAGTTACACGCACTTACACGCACTTACACATACTTACACGTACTTACACCCACTTACACGCACTTACACGCGCTTACACGCACTTACACGCACTTACACGAACTCATACGCACTTACACGCACTTACACGTACTTACACACACTTACACGCACTTACAAGTAGTTACACGCACTTACACGCACTTACACATACTTACACGTACTTACACCCACTTACACGCACTTACACGCGCTTACACGCACTTACACGCACTTACACGAACTCATACGCACTTACACGCACTTACACGTACTTACACACACTTACACGCACTTACAAGTAGTTACACGCACTTACACGCACTTACACATACTTACACGTACTTACACCCACTTACACGCACTTACACGCGCTTACACGCACTTACACGCACTTACACGAACTCATACGCACTTACACGCACTTACACGTACTTACACACACTTACACGCACTTACAAGTAGTTACACGCACTTACACGCACTTACACATACTTACACGTACTTACACCCACTTACACGCACTTACACGCGCTTACACGCACTTACACGCACTTACACGAACTCATACGCACTTACACGCACTTACACGTACTTACACACACTTACACGCACTTACAAGTAGTTACACGCACTTACACGCACTTACACATACTTACACGTACTTACACCCACTTACACGCACTTACACGCGCTTACACGCACTTACACGCACTTACACGAACTCATACGCACTTACACGCACTTACACGTACTTACACACACTTACACGCACTTACAAGTAGTTACACGCACTTACACGCACTTACACATACTTACACGTACTTACACCCACTTACACGCACTTACACGCGCTTACACGCACTTACACGCACTTACACGTTCTTACACGCACTTACATGCACTTACACGCACTTACACACACTTACACGCACTTACACGCACTTACACGCACTTACACGTACTTACACGCACTTACACGCACTTATACGCACTTACACGCACTTACACGCACTTACAAGCACTTACACATACTAACACGCACTTACACGCACTTAGACACACTTAGACGAATTTACACCCACTAACACCCAGTTACACACACTTACACGCACTTACACGTACTTACACGCACTTACACACACTTACACGCACTAACACGAACTTATACGAACTTACACGCACTTACACATACTTACACGTACTTACACCCACTTACACGCACTTACACGGACTTACACGCACTTACATGCACTTACACGCACTTACACCTACTTACTCCTACTTACACGTACTTACACGCACTTACACACACTTACACGCACTTAGACGTACTTACACGCACTTACACTAACTTGCACCCACTAACACGCACTTACACGTACTTACACGCACTTACACGCACTTACACGCACTTACATGAACGTATACGAACTTACACGCACTTACACGCACTTACACGCACTTACACGTACTTACACGCACGTACACGCACTTACACGCACTTACACGTACTTACACGCACGTACACGCACTTACACGCACTTACACGTACTTACACGCACGTACACGCACTTACACGCACTTACACGTACTTACACGCACGTACACGCACTTACACGCACTTACACGTACTTACACGCACGTACACGCACTTACACGCACTTACACGTACTTACACGCACGTACACGCACTTACACGCACTTACACGTACTTACACGCACGTACACGCACTTACACGCACTTACACGTACTTACACGCACGTACACGCACTTACACGCACTTACACGTACTTACACGCACGTACACGCACTTACACGCACTTACACGTACTTACACGCACGTACACGCACTTACACGCACTTACACGTACTTACACGCACGTACACGCACTTACACGCACTTACACGTACTTACACGCACGTACACGCACTTACACGCACTTACACGTACTTACACGCACGTACACGCACTTACACGCACTTACACGTACTTACACGCACGTACACGCACTTACACGCACTTACACGTACTTACACGCACGTACACGCACTTACACGCACTTACACGTACTTACACGCACGTACACGCACTTACACGCACTTACACGTACTTACACGCACGTACACGCACTTACACGCACTTACACGTACTTACACGCACGTACACGCACTTACACGCACTTACACGTACTTACACGCACGTACACGCACTTACACGCACTTACACGTACTTACACGCACGTACACGCACTTACACGCACTTACACGTACTTACACGCACGTACACGCACTTACACGCACTTACACGTACTTACACGCACGTACACGCACTTACACGCACTTACACGTACTTACACGCACGTACACGCACTTATACGCACTTACACGCACTTACACGCACTTACAAGCACTTACACATACTAACACGCACTTACACGCACTTAGAGACACTTAGACGAATTTACACCCACTAACACCCACTTACACGCACTTACACGCACTTACACATACATACACGCACTTACGCACACTTACACGCACTAACACGAACTTATACGAACTTACACGCACTTATACGTACTTACACGCACTTACACCCACTTACACGCACTTACACGGACTTACACGCACTTACATGCACTTACACGCACTTACACCTACTTACTCCTACTTACACGTACTTACACGCACTTACACGCACATACACGCACTTACACGCACTTACACGCACTTACACTAACTTTCACCCACTAACACGCACTTACACGTACTTACACGCACTTATACACACTTTCACGCACTTACATGAACGTATACGAACTTACACGCACTTCCACGCACTTACACGCACGTACACCCACTTACACGCAGTTACACGAAATTACACGCACTTACACGCACTTACACGTACTTACATCCACTTACACGTACTTACATGGACTTACACGCACTTACACGCACTTACACGCACGTACACCCACTTACACGCAGTTACACGAAATTACACGCACTTACACGCACTTACACGTACTTACATCCACTTACACGTACTTACATGGACTTACATGCACTTACACGCACTTACACGAACTTACACGCACTTACACCCACATACATGCACTTACACGCACTTACACGCACTTACACGCACTTACACGCACTTACACGTACTTACACCCACTTACACACACTTAAACCCACTTACACGCACTTACACGCACTTACACCCACTTACACCCACTTATACACACTTAAATCTACTTACACCCACTTACACGCACTTACACACACTTACACACACTTACATGCACTTACACCCACTTACACGCACTTACACGTACTTACACGCACTTACACACACTTACATGCACTTATACGGACATACACGCATATACATGCACTTACATATGCTTACACATGCTTACACACACTTACACGAACTTACACACACTTACACGCACTTACACCCACTTACACCCACTTACACGCACTTACACGCACTTACACGTACTTACACGCACTTACACGCACTTACACGTACTTACACGCACTTACACGCACTTACACCCACTTACACCCACTTACACCCACTTACACCCACTTACACGCACTTACACCCACTTACACCCACTTACACGCACTTACACCCACTTACATCCACTTACACGCACTTACACGCACTTACACGTACTTACACGCACTTACACGCACTCACACGCACTTACACCCACTTACACGTACTTACACGCACTTACTCGCACTTACACACACTTACACACACTTACACGCACATACGCGCACTTACACGCACTTACACACACTCACACACGCTTACATACATTTACACACACTTACACAAACTTAGACGCACTTACACGTACTTACACCCACTTACACCCACTTACACCCACTTACATGCACTTACACCCACTTACACGTACTTACACCCACTTACACCCACTTACACGCACTTACACACACTTTCACACACTTATACGCACATACACACACTTACACGAACTTACACACACTTACACGCACTTACACCCACTTACACGTACTTACACACACTTACACGCACTTACACGTACTTACACGTACTTACACCCACTTACACCCACTTACACGCACGTACACGCACTAACACGTACTTACACGCACTTACACGCACTTACACGTACTTACACGCACTTATACGCACTTACACCCACTTACACCCACTTACACGCACTTACACGTACGTACACGCACTTACACGCACTTACACCCACTTACACGCACTTACACGTACTTACACACACTTACATGCACTTACACGTACTTACACGCACTTACACGTACTTACATGCACTTACACGCACTTACACGCACTTACACGCACTTACACACACTTACACACACTTACACGTACTTACACGTACTTACACGTACTTGCACGCACTTACACGCAGTTACATGCACTTACACGCACTTACACGCACTTACACGTACTTACACGCACTTACACGCACTTATACGTACTTACACGTAGTTACACGCACTTATACGCACTTACACGCACTTACACGCACTTACAAGCACTTACACATACTAACACGCACTTACACGCACTTAGACACACTTACACGAACTTACACCCACTAACACACACTTACACGCACTTACACGCACTTACACGCACTTACACATACTAACACGCACTTACACGCACTTAGACACACTTACACGAACTTACACCCACTAACACACACTTACACGCACTTACACGCACTTACACGCACTTACACGTACTTACACGCACTTACACACACTAACACGAACTTATACAAACTTACACGCACTTACACGCACTTACACGCACTTACATCCACTTACACGCACTTACACGGACTTACACGCACTTACATGCACTTACACGCACTTACACCCACTTACTCCCACTTACACGCACTTAC
>SZWC01019216.1:0-10000 GCA_023375785.1 Penium margaritaceum | reverse complement strand
GCACAAGTTCTGCGTCACGCCTTTCGTCGCGGCACAAGTTCTGCGTCACGCCCTTCGCCGCGGCACAAGTTCTGCGTCACGCCTTTCGCCGCGGCACAAGTTCTGCGTCACTCTTTTCGTCGCGGCACAAGTTCTGCGTCACGCCTTTCGCCGCGGCACAAGTTCTGCGTCACGCTTTTCGTCGCGGCACAAATTCTGCGACACGCTTTTCATCCGCTCATGGGCGTACGGAGCAGGGATGCTCTCGAAGGGAGCACCGGAAGCCCTTTTTTTCGTGCCTGTCCTTTGCAGCACATCGAGGGTGGGGAGGAGGGATGGAGGGTCTGCTCCAAGCTGGAGACTTTCAGAATGCATGAGGAACCGAAACAGCTGTTGCGATCTATGACCAAAAAATCGTCCACCCCCTGAACCCAATCGCCGATTAAATCGTCCTTTCCTCAAATCGGCGATTTAATCGGCGATTTGAGTTTTAAATTTCAAATCTGCACTAAAAATTTCAGGTCAACCAGGGGCGGCCAAGATTTTGACCCCCCCAAAGTCGACCGCGCTGGTTCTGATGGTGGCGTCCATTCTGCCGTCCGCCAACTCCGTCCACGGCCTATAGGTAGAGTGGAGCGGAACATGAGGGCACGGGGGAGGGAGGGTGGGGGGGGGGGGGGGGGGGAGGTCTGTGAGTGGAGTCGATGGGAGCGGAGGGTGTGGAGTCAACGAGGTGTGAAGCTGCGCGGAGTCGGTTGGGGTGAGATCGCGACTGCGAGAGGCGCAGTGGCGACGGCGGATGACGGGTGAGCGTAGCTTGGGTTTTCTTTTCGAACGAAGAGGTCGCGCGAACACCTTGGCTGGGGTTGGGGTCGAACTGGAGCTCTCATGTTTTTGGGTGAAAGGCCTGCCTGGACTTCCTGACAACACCTCTCCACAAACCCGGGGAAGGAGGGGGGAAAGTTTTAGTAAATTTTTTTAAATTAGAAATCGTTTAGGACGTTTTTAGGAGCCAAAATTAATACCGAATAAATAGGCAATTTTTTCAGCAACGATTTAAACGATTGGCGTGCTTTTGGTCATAGGTTGCGATGTGTGGGTGTCTATGGTTTCCTCCAATCGTTGACTGTCTGTGTGTGTTGTGTGCGTGTGTGCCGCTTTGCGAGTGGGGCGGCGCAGGCAGCAGCGCATTATGGAGAACATGGCGAAGATGCTGCAGATGCTGCAAGACATGAAGGTGTGATGCTGCTGCTGCCACAGGATGTGTGTGTGTGTGTGTGTGTGTGTGTGTGTGTGTGTGTGTGTGTGTGTGCGCGTGTGTGTAGGCCTGTGTGCGTGTGCGCGTGTGCACGTGTGTGCGTGTGCGCGTGTGCACGCGTGCCCGAGTGCGCGTGCGAGCGTGTGCGCGTGTGCGTGCGTGTTCGTGCGTGTGTGGAGGGGGGGGTGGGGGGGGGGGGATTCACGTGTCTGTAAGGATGTGAAATAAAAATCGGAACCGATTTCGATTGGCTCTGATTTCCATTTTGAATTGAATTGAATTGAAATTGAGTAAATACTGAGCCTACGCAAGTTAGTATCGAAAGCAATCGATAAGTGGTTTTAACTTGTCAAAACCTTCTTGAAATTGAGTTGAAATTGAAACGGAATGGGTGCGTGTGCCAACAGATTTCAACTCGTGAGTCGAAATCGAAATCGAAATGAGTCAGAATTGGAATCAAATGTTTGGTTTTGATTTCCGTCTAAAATCCCACATGCACCCGCACTGCGTGTGTCTACATCTGCATGTGCATGGTTGTGTGCGTGTGCATGTGCGTATGTGGGTGCGTGTGCTTGAGCGTGAGCGTCCTTGTCCATGTGTCTGTGTGTGCATGTGTGTGTGTGGATGCATGTGTGCGTGTGAGCGCACGTGCAAGCACATACTTGCATCCCTCTCCACCGATGCCAGCACATGCGTTGTGTTGTGTTGTGTTGCGCTGCGGCGTGCAGAAGCGGCGAGCTGAGGCAGCCAAGTCGTCAGGGTCATCGTCGACCCCACGGCGATGACCACAGCCTATCCGCACAACCATGCAACAAATAAATCCACTAAATTGTTTTCTGGAGTGCGGGCCAGTGCGCTCGCAGCCCTACTCTGTGCTTGTTTTGCGGAGTATGAACATGTTTTCCAAAAGGTAATCCATGACCATGCTCAAGGCCCCCACGCCCGCCCCATTTGTACTCCACTCTTGCCAGTCGAGAATGTTGTGATGTCTATTTGTTTAGTTCTTTGATGCTAGAAGAAAGAATCTTTGCCCCAGTGGCCCACAATGTCACAATGATCACATGGGCCATAAAAGGACAAGGCTTACGACAATCATTTCATCCATTGTGGTATCCAGCTTACTGGTTTCTGATGCACGACGCACCTTGCATGTGGACACTTTGCATGTGGACACCTTGCATGTGGACACCTTGCATGTGGACACCTTGCATGTGGACACCCTGCAACGTTGCGATGCTTGTCTCAACCATCCTCCCTCATGCACCTCCATTACTGTCTCCCTTCCGCCCTCTCTCGCTCCCTCACTCCCTCCCTCCGTCCCTCCCCCTTACCTCCTTCCATCCTCTCACTCCCTTCCTCCCTCCCTCTGTCCCTCCAACCCTCCCTCCCTCCCTTTTTCTGTACCTCTGTCCCCCCCCCCCCCCCCCCCCCCCCCCCCCCTCCCTCCCTCCCTCCCTTTTCCCCTCTCTCCCTTCCTCACTCCCTCTCTCCCTCCTTTCCACCATGGAGGTAGTGAGAGAGTTACAACAGTGGAGGAGTGTGAGGCGGAGCGAGGGAACAAAAGACCCCATTGATTTGATGAGAAAAATCTCACACTTGGCAGTTGAGAGTACGTTGACTTGCTTGGTGGAGCAAGCCTCACCTTGTGCGTCACGCCCGAAGTGGAAGCGCCCCAAACCCCAGCCCAGGTGAGGGCGAGTCAAGCATCGTGGATCAAGTCAAAAGCGGTTGCTCTTGGAAAATACCCGTAGTAAGACACATAAAGATGAGCAACTGGCAACCAACACAACTACAGACCACACACAAGCATGCGAATGATCTTCACATCATACTCAAATACATCTGACACGCATCTTGGTGGTGAGCACCAACCACTGTGATCGATGTCAAAGATTCACCACAGCTACTCTACGACCCATTGGCACAAGCCGTAGACTAAACAAATTGGTGAGGCAATATCAACCGAGAGCTAAAATGAGTCTAGGGCATGCAGGCCCATGTTGGAAGAGACATGAGCTCTGGTGGTGAGCGGGAGAAATGCAGTGCCAAAATTGGCTAAGTCTGGAACGAATTAAGTTAAGAACGAAGGAGAGATACAATGAGCCCTACGCTGAGCTTTTGTACTGGGGACTGGCGGCTAGCCCACCAGGCCCCGTCATCCCTGCCGCACCAAAAGGCACGGACGGGGAGTACACATGTCCCAGAACATGAAACCACAAACTGGAGGTCTCCCGAGGCACAGGAACAGTCAACCATGTGCCCGGGTCTCGACCGACAGGAAAATATCAAATATACCCCAAACACAACCAGAATATACGGTCACACACCAGCATCACGGTCTAGCCAAGCTAGGCAAGTTTAGGCCTCCCGAGACGTCGGAACATGTAACCGGGCGTCCGGGTCTCAGCCACACGCAGACTACACATGTCTGTCAGGAAGGTCCCTAAGACTAGACCAATCAGTGCAGGGTCTCCCGAGGTACCGGCACAAACCACCGTGTACCCGGGTCTCGACCACAGAGAGATTGTACAACCTGTCAGAGACAATATGCAGTCAATCGTTGTGGGTCTCCCGAAGCACTGGCACAAACCACCAAGTGCCCGGGTCTCGACCACCGAGAAAACTCCACTAGACACATATGGGTAAACTGAGCTGCTAGAATGCACCATTCATGTCACAGAAGAAGTAATGTAGCCACTGGAGAACCATCAGCTCAAACTAGGAGACAAGGCTACATGATAGCTCAAAGCCCATACACCAACACTCCCCCTGGGCTGCAAGAGCCATCGACAAGGTAACAGCTGAGAAGTTTAGACGCTCCCCCGTGATGAGAGAGTCCTGAGAACATGAATGCCAACACCAATGTGCAAGGATGCATCTGCTCCCCCTGCATGCAGAAAGCTATGAACCTATCGCCTGAAGATAACACTGCCTCTCCTCCTGGCTCAAACGATCCTGGGAAGAACAATCCAACAACGGACACACCTGACAGTAGCTGGAGATGTGAATACCCCATCAAAGAGATGAGGATGAGGCTACAATGACTACCATGTGCACAACTCGCTCATGCACTGTCTAACGCCTGTCACTCACCACACGGAAGCTGCCAGAGATCCCAACTAGCAGGATCCTGGGTGTCACTCACATCAGACTCAGAGGGTGCAGGAGTGGAGAAGACGCTACCGAATGCTCCATGGCTGAGGGAGGAGAGAGGCTGATCCCCCCACATCTGGGAGGTGCCAGAGGTCCCAACCAGCAGACTCCGAAATAGTGCAGGTGGAGAGAATGGTGTTGGAGGATCCTGGAGTGGAGAGTGGGGACGGAGATGGAGCTGTGTGTGTGAAACTCACTCCTGCAGTCGGTACAGCAACTGCACACTCCAATGTGCGTAGATGCTCCTGTGCTACAACCAACTCACCCTGGAGAAGAGAGGCGCGCTCACGCATCTCGGCATGATCCTCCTGAGTCACTGTGCGAAGCTCAAACTCAACATCCTCAAGCACTGCCATCATCTCACTGTACGTGGTGGACAAGGAGTCAACCACTCTCCGGAGTACCATCACCTCCATCTCTGCTGCTCGAAGCTGAGTGGCTGCAGGTGCTGTGCCTCCTGAAGCAAAATGTCTCACGGTATCCAAGGACTGAGAAAAAGGGTCATCTGGAGGACGTGGATGCTGGACAACCTGTGAGGTAGGAGGCGTGCAAGACTCAGAGGTGGAGAGAGATGGTCCAGGTGTAAAGGAGAAGGGTGGGTGAGCTGAAGGATGTCGGAAGGCTGTCTGATGTGTCGTCGCTGCTCAGTACATCAGGCTCCCCATCCTGTGAGGTGCTGTCTGAGGGTGCTACGGAACCGGACTCGGAACCATCTGGGCTGTGTCCGCTACAACCCTCAGCAAGTATCTCCGCTAACGTATCCTGTAGTGCACGCAACTACCCCTCTGCATCCCTCAGCTCACACTCTCTAGACATCTGGATGTAATCACTCCTCCCCGTATCTCCAATGAAGGTGTAACCTCGAGCATCCTCCGATGGAGGGATGTCGCCGCACAATATCGCTCGAATGGTAGCGACGTACGTCTCCTGCGCACTGATCTGGGAACAAATCTCATCCTCCTCAGCGCGGCATCTCAGACAGGAATGGCTAGGTGTTGCCGACCTGGTGAAAGGCACTAACTCTGCAGTCACCACCTGATGTGGGCAAGCCTCTGACGCCCCCCCCAGATGTCTCTATCAGCTGCTGCATGATCACTGACCAATGAGGGACAACCCAACACGGCTGATGCTATCGATGCAGCTGAAGCTACCGATGTGGCTGCTACTGACGATGTAGCTGATGCTGCCAGTGGAGATGATGCTGCCGATGCAGCTGATGATGCAGATGCTGTCGGTGCTGCCGATGCTGTCGGTGCTGCCGATGCTGCCGGTGCTGCCGATGCTGCCAGTGCTGCCAATGCTGCCGGTGCAGCTGATGATGTAGATGCTGCCGGTGCTGCAGATGCTGCCGGTTCTACTGATGCAGCTGGTGCTGCTGATGCAGCTGGTGCTGCCGATGTAGCGGACGAAACGGGTGCTGGAGGTGCTGTAGATGATGTCGATATGGTAGATGTAGCTGACGTCCCAACAGGTGATGCTGAAGAGGATGTAGGCGCTATGGCTGAGGCAAAAGCTGAAGCAGATGCAACAGCCGGAGCTGATGATGATCCTGAAGGTGCCGACACTGCCCATGTAGAGGACCCTGATGAAGGCGTCGATCCAAATGATAGAGCTGGTGCACCTGGTGGAGACGATGTGGTTAGTGCAGCCAACGTGGCTAGCAGGGCTGGTGTGGAAGATGAAGGCTTTGCAGAGACATCAGATACGGTTGGTGCTGTCGGCACTGAGGATGCAACAGATGCTGCTGTCGCTGTCACTGCTGAAGTACCTGACACTGACAGAGGTGTCGACGTAGCTGGTGAAGATGAAGAGGAGGCAGAAGCTGGTGCCGCTGGAGCAGCCGTCACAGCTGAGGAAGCCGGTGCTGGAAGCAAAGGAGATGCTGTAGCAGAGGCGGATGTCGATGAAGCTGTAGATGTAGCAGATGACGCTGATGCTGCGTCCACTGGTGAAGAAGTAGATGGAGTAGGTGGTGCTGCTGGTGCAGCTGCCACAGCAGATGCAACTGGTACTGTAAGCGGTGTAGGTGCTGCACGAGAGGCTGATGCCGATGAAGCTGTGGATGCAGCAGATGACGCCGATGCTGCGGCTGCTGGTGAAGAAGTAGATGGAGTAGGTGGTGCTGCTGGTGCAGCTGCCACAGCCGTTGCAACTGGTACTGTAAGCGGTGTAGGTGCTGCACGAGAGGCTGATGCCGATGAAGCTGTGGATGCAGCAGATGACGCCGATGCTGCAGCTGCTGGTGAAGAAGTAGATGGAGTAGGTGGTGCTGCTGGTGCAGCTGCCACAGCCGATGCAACTGGTACTGTAAGCGGTGTAGGTGCTGCACGAGAGGCTGATGCCGATGAAGCTGTGGATGCAGCAGATGATGCCGATGCTGCGGCTGCTGGTGAAGAAGTAGATGGAGTAGGGGACGCACCTGCTGGTGGTGCAGCAGGTGGGACAGCTGGTGGAGCAAGTGCAGCTGTACCAGCGTATGAAGCTAGTGCTGTAGAGGGTGCGGAAAGCGTGGATGTAGACATGTCTGATGCTGCTACTGCTCCTAAAGCTGTAGAGGCTACAAGGGACACTGCTGCAAGCGATGCAACAGGTGCAGTGCTAGGTGCTCCTGTTCCATCCTCGGTGCTCACTGACATAGTCGATGTCGAAGTGGACGGATGCACACACCCCCCCTCAACCGGTGCAACGACAGAAGCCGGTGGAGATGAAGACGTGCGGGAGACGAGACAAACAGGACGCGCTGGACGACGACGACGTCGTCGAGAAGGAGGCGGACTGGGAGAGGGCATGACACCAGTGGAGTGGAGGATGGAGAGAATGGCTGCAGACTGAGACGAAAGGTCCAGTGCAGCCGAAGAAGGTCCCTCAGAAGAGGAGGAGGAAGATGAGGAGGATGGTGTACAGGGAGAGTCAACCTGATGGGTGAAGAGGTGGTCCCTGATCTGCTGCATCATCTGCCGCAGACTCTGGAGCTCGGTGTACAGTGTAGCAAGAGCTCCGGTGTGATGAACAGACGAACGAGGTAGATCTGTCTGCTGTGGTATGTGAGGGAACTCACGAGACGGGAGTCAGGGTGGATGCCACCCACTGGGGCGCAGGTGACACTGGCGCCAACCGTGAGGTCCATCGCCACAGAAGTGGCAGGCAAACCCACAAAGAGCTGGATCCTGCCATGGAAGAAGAGGGCCACTCCTCTGAGAGTCATGGTGGTGAGAGTGAAGAAAATCGTGTCCCGGCGATGTAGAGACAGACCACGGGAGCGGCTGGAGAGCAGCATCACTAAACAGTGGTGCTGGCCGCCACACATCGATCCCTGAAGGCGGAGGATGATGCGGATGAGCGTGAAGAACGCCCTGTCTCGATGGTGACGAGAAGGACCATGGAGGAGGCTGACCAGAGGGTGGAGGTGGTCCGGACACCAAGCCGTCAGGCTGATGACACGCGGAGGCATGTAGAGTGCCTGCTCTGGTCGGAGTAGAAGCCGTCCACAGGGGAATCTGACCAAGATACCCAGGAGAGGGTGATGCCGGAGGGCGGGTCAGAGTGCCGGTGGGCTGGTGACACGGCAGTGTGAAAGGAACGCTCTCTCCTGGTGGTGAAGGAACCGACCACAGGAGTGAATGGCCAGCACCACCGTGAGGTGGTGGCGCCGGCGGTGTGATCACCGTGCCAGAAGGCAACCCGTGATGAGAGTGAGCGTGGGAGGTACTGTGTCCCGGCGGTGTAGAAACTGACCACGGGAGCACATGGCCGTGATGACCACGAGGAAGTGGTCCCGGCTGCGTCCTCAGTGGGTCTGAGGGTCGCAGATGATGACGGTGAGAGTGTAAAACACTATCAGCGGGTAATGAAGAAATCTCCTGTGTGAGATATGGGCCAGGAGGTGGCCCCGGCCATGGCAACATCGTGCCGAGAGGGGGTGAGAGGTGCTGTTACTGTCCCTAGGTGATACTAAGGCCAGGGGTAGGAGGCTGGAGTTGGTGGAACTAGGAAAATGAAAAAGGGTTGGAAACTTGGAACGATGCCTGTAATGCACGTTAGGCGTGCCTGGACTAAAAGAGAACTAACAGTAAATGAAATGAAGTAGAGGGAATGAAGTTTTTTTTTTTTTTTTGTTTGTCAGAACAAGAAAAACAATTTTGTTGTGTTGTACACAGAGGTTGCAAAGTTTTATGCCTGCGTGATCGTTCTCTAGAATGTTTTCTCGACTGCCCTCCCTCTGTTTTCTCGAGTTCCCCGGGAGCACCGGGTTACTCGCCTGGTCCTTGTTTGGTTTATCAGCTCTCCCCAATTCCAGTTCGAATCTGGCCAGGAGGTTTGATAGGGGAGCACCACCCGCAGCGAGGTGGTGGGTAAGCCTCGCGTTTGGCGAGTTTCGTCGACCACCTCGAGGCGAGGTTGTCGGCGACAACAAGGTGCAGACGGGAGTGGGAAGACGACGGTCGAGAGAGAGGCAACGGCGACGCTGACATCAGCAAGAGGCAGGCTGCAAGCGAGAGTTAGCGTGAGAGCGGGCGAGGGTCAGCAGAGAGATCCAGCGAGCGAGAGAGAGAGAGAGAGAGTCAAGAGCGAGAAATGCCTTAGTATGCTGCTGCAGCTACGCCGCTCGGCTTGTGATGCCGCTGCTGCCTCTACTGCGCAATGCTGCGGCTGCTGACCCGTTGCTGCAGTGGTTGCCGCACGTCTGTAGCGTGCACGCTGCTGCGGCTGCAAACTGCTAGAGTACGCGCACGCTGTTTCTGTTGCGCGCTGCTGCCTCGCACATCCGCTGCTGCAGTCGCTGCTATCTGAAAGCAGCTGCTGCCGGCTGCTTGTGCCCGCTGCAATCACACGCGCGGGTGTAAGCGCGTCTTCAAGCAATGCACGCAAGCTGCTCGCACGCTGCCAGCACGGTGCTTGCGATGCTGCTAGTGCAGGCTGCTTGCACGCTGCTTGCGTGCTGCTTGCACGTCGCTTGTGCCGGCTGCTTGCATGCTGCTTGCACGCTGCTTACACGCTGCTTGCTCGCTGTTTGTGCCGGCTGCTCGCACGCGGCTGGCACACGGGTAACCGCGTTCACTCAAAAACACACGGCATAACCAAAGAAAATGAATGGGGTCGCTTCTGCCGGCGGGTGCTGTTTGCTTCTGCCGCCTAAACAAGAGTCGCGGCAGCACCCGGCAGTTTTACTATTGGCTCTAACCTAAAACCTGATTGGATGACGTCCTTGATGCGATTGTAGGTACGTCTGCTGCTGTCGCAGGCACGTTCGTTGCTTCTTGCACTCGTATGCCTGCGTGGCGCCACGTGGCGCACCTCAGCTGCGGTTTCAGTCTATTCTGCTGCTCTGCTGCTCACACGACCCCCCTGTGCTATGATACCAAGCTAAAATGAGTCTAGGGCATGCAGGCCCATGTTGGAAGAGACATGAGCTCTGGTGGTGAGCGGGAGAAATGCAGTGCCAAAATTGGCTAAGTCTGGAACGAATTAAGTTAAGAACGAAGGAGAGATACAATGAGCCCTACGCTGAGCTTTTGTACTGGGGACTGGCGGCTAGCCCACCAGGCCCCGTCATCCCCGCCGCACCAAAAGGCACGGACGGGGAGTACACATGTCCCAGAACATGAAACC
>SZWC01019215.1:2203-19149 GCA_023375785.1 Penium margaritaceum | reverse complement strand
AGTAGAGAGCATGCTCCGCACCCAGCCGGCCAAGGGCCTTGATCCGGAGACTTTCCCTCTCCCGTGCCCCACTGAGTGCATTGACTGCGCTCAGGGGAAGATGCACCGGTCCACGTACCCCCTATCTTCCTCCCGTGCGTCCGCCCCCCTTGACCTTGTCCACTCGGACGTCATGGGCCCTCTCCCCACCGAGTCCGTCGGTGAGCATGGCCGCTATGTCCTCACTCTTACGGACGACTACTCTCGCTACCGTTGGGTCTTCTGCCTCAGGCAGAAGAGCGATGTCGCCCGAACCATTCAGGACTGGCTTGTCCTCGTGGAGCGCGAGTGTGGCCGCCCCCTTCGCCGCTTTCGCTCCGATCGCGGTGGCGAGTACCTGGGTGAGGCCACAACATTTCTTGCCTCCCACCGTATCCGCAATGAGACGTCTACGCCGTACACACCCGCCCAGAACGACGTCTCCGAGCGGTGGAACCGTACCATGGCCGACGCCGTCCGCACCATGCGGGTCGAGTCTGGTCTCTCCGATGGCTTCTATTTTGAAGCCATGGCCTACATGACTTGGGTCTGGAACCGGGTTCCCCACGGTCCCCTTCCCCGCCAGTCCACGCCCTATCAGCACNGCTCCGATCGCGGTGGCGAGTACCTGGGTGAGGCCACGACGTTTCTCGCCTCCCGCGGTATCCGCCATGAGACGTCTGCGCCCTACACACCCGCCCAGAACGGCGTCTCCGAGCGGTGGAACCGTACCATGGCCGACGCCGTCCGCACCATGCGGGTCGAGTCCGGTCTCTCCGATGGCTTCTATTTTGAAGCCATGGCCTACATGACCTGGGTCTGGAACCGGGTTCCACACGGTCCCCTTCCCCGCCAGTCCACGCCCTATCAGCACTGGTGCGGTCGGCGTGCTGACCTCCGCCCGGCTCGCGTCTGGGGCTCTGTAGCCGTGGTGTGGCTGCCCACCCCACAGTAGGGTGGCAAGCTCGCCCCCCGCGGACGCCCCTGCACCTTTCTCGGCGTGTCTCGTCAGTCCAAGGCATGGCGCTTCTGGGACCCATCCCGACACTACATCGTCGAGTCCCGCGATGCCCACTTCTTTGAGGACCTGTTTCCCCGCGACCTCATCCGCTCCGGCTCGTCCGTGTCCCTCCCGTCGCGTGGGGGAGTGGTGAGTCCGTCCTCCGTCCTGTCGCTTCCGGGTGACACATCACTCCGCCCCTCCAAGCCGGCAGCCCCAGTCGCGTCCGCTGACCCCTCCGGGCCGGCAGCCCCAGTCGCGTCCGCTAGCCCCTCCGGGCCGGCAGCCCCAGTCGCGTCCGCTGGCCCCTCCGGGCCGGCAGCCCTAGTCGCGTCCGCTGGCCCCTCCGGGCCGGCAACCCCAGTCGCGTCTGCTGGCCCTTCCGGGATGACAGCCCTTGTCGCGTCCGCTGGCCCCTCGGGGCCGGCAGCCCCAGTCGTGTCCGCTGGCCCCTCGGGGCCGGCAGCCCCAGTCGCTTCCGATAGTCCCTCCGGGCCGACGGCCCCAGTCGCGTCTGCTGACCCCTCCGGGCCAGCAGCCCTAGTCGCATCCGTTCACCCCTCCGGGCCAGCAGCCCCTGCCGCCTCCGCTCGCCCCTTCGGGCCGGCAGCCCCAGCTGTGTCCGCTGGCCCCTCTGGCCCAGCAGCACCTGTTGCGTCTGCTGGCTCCTCCGGACCAGTAGCCCCGTCCGCCTCCGTCGGCCCGTCGGACTCAGTACCATCTTCTGCCCGACCGCGCTACACACGTGGCCCAAGCGGCAGCCTCCGACCTCGGCCGACAGTGAGCGCGCAGACCGTCACTCCCCGCCCCGCGGCACCTCGACCCCCTGTGGCTCCACGTGTCTCCTCCACTCCCACGGTCGTGAGTGGGGACCCTGGCTCAAAGGCTCTCGGCCTGACCACTTCTGCCATCATCGCAGACCTTCACCCGGCCTCTGCATTGGGGTACGCCATGCTTTATCACGAGCATCGGCATGCTGTTGTGGCTGTACTCGCACGCATCCCACCTGGGGCTCGCGATGCACACGCCCTCTCAGTCCGGTCCACAGCGCGCCCAGAGGACCCTTCCACCTTACGTGAGGCTCGAGCCTCCCCTGAGGCCGCACACTGGGATGCTGCCTGTGCCGAGGAGCTCGCTGCTATCCGACAGCACCACGTATATGACCTCGTCGACCTCCCTCCAGGTCGGAAGGCCATTGGTGCCAAGTGGGTCTTTCGACGTAAGTGGAAGCCTGACGGATCCTTGGACAAGTACAAGGCCCGTCTCACAGCAAAGGGGTTCGCTCAGGTCCCTGGGGTCGATTACGACCAGATCTTCGCCCCAGTTGGCCGGTTCTCCACTAGCCGGGCGCTCTTCAGCCTGGTTGCCCAGCACGGGTGGGAGCTGCATCAGATGGATGTGAGCAACGCATTCCTCCATGGCTCACTGGAGGGTGAGGAGCTCTACATGACGCAGCCCCCGGGCTTCGACGACGGCACTNGAAGGCCATTGGTGCCAAGTGGGTCTTTCGGCGTAAGTGGAAGCCTGACGGATCCTTGGACAAGTACAAGGCCCGTCTCACAGCAAAGGGGTTCGCTCAGGTCCCTGGGGTCGATTACGACCAGATCTTCGCCCCAGTTGGCCGGTTCTCCACTAGCCGGGCGCTCTTCAGCCTGGTTGCCCAGCACGGGTGGGAGCTGCATCAGATGGATGTGAGCAACGCATTCCTCCATGGCTCACTGGAGGGTGAGGAGCTCTACATGACGCAGCCCCCGGGCTTCGACGACGGCACTGGGAGAGTGTGGCGGCTGCGGAAGGTCCTTTATGGCCTGAAGCAGTCGCCTCGGTGCTGGAACCAGGAGATCAGTAGAACGCTTCTCCGTGGCGGCCTCCAGCGCAGCACCGCTGACCCCGCACTGTTCGTCAACCCGCGAGGTCAGACCTTCGCCGCGGTTCTGGTCTACGTCTATGATCTCCTCATTACGTTGCCTGACGCGGCAGCCATCCAGCGCGTCAAGGACCTGCTGCACGCCGCCTACCAGATGAAGGATCTCGGGTCTGCCCGAGTCTTCCTGGGCATGGAACTCGAGCATGATCGCTCCCAGGGCATCATTCACGTTCACCAGGCTGCCTATGTGCAGACCCTGTCCATTCGCTTCGCCGAGGACTTGCCCCTCGTGCCTAGCGCATCCTCACCCATGTCACCCGATGGCCAGGTGAAGCTAAAAAGTCACGACCCAGCTGTTGTGGGGGAGCCAGTTGATGTGACCACGTATCTGCGGGTCATCGGGTCACTGATGTTCCTGGCGACGACGACGCGTCCAGACATCGCGTTCGCCGTCAACCTCCTGGCCCAGTTCTCTCAGGAGCCGCGTCACCTCCACTTTGAGGCCGCGATCCGAGTACTTCGCTATGTCGTCTCGACCCCTCGGCGAGGTCTCATGTTCCGCCGTTAGCCGTCAGTCGTCGCAGTGGGCTACACCGACAGTGACTGGGCCGGCAGTCCAGACGGTAAAAGTCGCACTGGCTGGATTTTTCTGGTCGGGGGCACAGCTGTGTCTTGGCGCAGTGGCAAGCAGGGGTGCATTGCACGCAGCACTGCTGAGGCTGAGTACGTGGCCCTTGGCTCAGGCGCGTGTGAGAGTGTGTGGCTGCGTCGTCTGCTGTCCGAGTTGCGTCAGTCTGTCGCATCCATCACCTTGCATTGTGACAATGAGAGTGCCATGGCCATCGCCGACAATGACGGTGTGCATCATACACGCACAAAGCACATCAATGTAGAGTATCACTATGTGCGTTCGTTGTTGCATGACGGCAGCATCAGCATCGTATGGGTTGAGACTGCACGACAGCTGGCTGACTTCTTGACCAAGGCACTGAAGCGGGACTCGTTCAAGAAGGCTCTGAGTTCTGTCGGCGTGCGTCCGTGAATTGCCCTCTTTGTCTCTGCCCGCGTCTCCACGTACCTTGGGGGAGTCTTGATGTTGACCGTTTCTCTGTCCGCCCATGTACACTACGCCTGTGAGTCATGGGGGAGTGTTGGTTTTTTGCGCTCATTGTGCTTTGTTGTGTCCTCCCGGCTTGTGTACATCGGCGTGCAGATGACTGACGGCGAGACTCGACGCTGATGGAGTGTCATCCGGTGGAGCGAACGCACGCTGAGGTCGTCTCGCAGTTCGCTGGAGCCTCCTCTCTCCAGCGACGTGTTCAGCTCCATCGGCAGGCCTCCTTGGCGGTCGCGCTGCCGGTCGTCATTGCCACCGCAGTCGTTGTCTGCATGCGTCCAGCGCGTACTGTCGTCCCTGCATCGTCATGCACTGCCTAGGGTCCCAGTTGCATGTTGCATGGCCCTGTTTGGCAGCATAAACCATTGTGGGCACTATCTGGGTTTAGGCTGCCATAACTCCTCGCTACTATTTTTCTAGCTGATTCTGACCGCACGGCTGCGTTTGCAGCGTCGGTATTATGGTATGGTTCAGTTTTCAGGCAAAACGGACGACGCCCGGGTTTTGGGCTGTCGGCTGCCTGGCAGGCCTCACCGAGAAAACCTGCCAGCCTGAACTGAGCTATTTTCTGATTGGCTGATGGACTGAGTAACAAGCCCTACAGAGCTGGGGGGGGGGCTAGAACTTGGAGGGGTCCCCCATTGCTGTTCATTCTTCATTCCTAATCAGTTACTATCAGTTTTCAGCTGCTTTCTGGCGCTAACTCTGGCGCGCGCGTTTCTGAGTAACAAACCCAGAGCTTCCAGACTTAGATTCTAGAGCAGCAGACTTAGGGGGCAGCTGACTTAAGCAACGAGCGTGGAAGCCCGCACGCTGCATCAACAACGCTGCTGCCCCAACCTGCTGCATAGACTTTCCTTTTATGCTGACTGCATGCGTCCAGCACTGGATCTGAATGTACCATTGTATCTGAAGCGTCATGCTCTACTTTAGGGTCCAAGTTTCATTTTAGCATGGCACTGTTGGCACTAGGGACTATTGTAAGCACTACCTGGGTTTGGGAAGCCATAACTCCTCGCTGTTGTTTTTCTAGCTATTTCTGAACGCACGAATGCGTTTTGCAACGTCGGTATTATGGTATGGTCCAGTTTTCAAGCAAAACGGACGACGCCCGGGTTTTAGGTTGTCGGCTATCTCGCAGGGCTCTGTAAGAAAACCTTGCCTGCCAGAAAATAGGTCTTTTTTCTGACTGTCTGGTTAGCTGAGTAACAAGCTCTACAGAGCTGGTTGGGGGGAGCTAGAACTTGGAGGGGTCTACCGTTGTTGCTCATTCTTCATAAGTCAATTCCAGTTTCAGCTGCTTTCTGGCGCTAACACTGGCGTGCACATTTCTGTAACAAACCCAGAGCACTCAGAATTTGAGTCCAGAGCGGCAGACTGAGGGGGCAGCAGACTTAGCAACGAGCGTGGAATCCCGCATGCTGCATAAAAAAGCTACTAACTTGTGCTTGAGCACAGTTTCCAGCTTCAACCACGGATCAATAAGGCACCGTCAAACCGGATCTCTGCACTCGAGGGGATCAACAGCCATGTGCTCCACCAGCTCAATGTCACGATGGATGCTCTTTGCAACGCAAGTGCATGAGAACTGGTGCTTGTTTAGAGAAATTCCCCACTCCGGAGGGAACCAAAACATCGTCCGGCTCCACCAAAACCGTTTAATACTGCAATCTCAAAAGGAATGACGGTTCGGAAGTGGCTGACGAGTTTGGAGGTCTACTTCATCGCTGCTCGGGTCCACAACGATCAGAAGAAATCTGACCTCGTGGCCGCGCCTTTCTGCGGCACGGCGCTAAGCTGGTGGTATGATCTAAAGACCATGCAACGACATCAGAAGACCGGTGGAGCATCATCAACGGCCAACGGTTCCCGTCTCATATCATCGTCCGCATGTGTTCTACCCTTGGAGTAGATCAATCCACAATGGCAAGACATGCTGACGCCACCAACCAGCTAGAACAAATTCTCGCAGGTGATGCTCTCACGTTTTGGATGAGTGAAAAGAAAGTCTGACACACGGTACAAGCTCCATTGTCTCCGTCAGCAATCCAGTGTGGGAGAGTATTCGCAAAGATTGCACGAGATCATCACCGGAGTAGACATCGCCCGTGACAAACTCTGTTTTCACTATAACAACGGTCTCAAGCGAGATATCAAGCGAGCAATGGCCATTTTCGGCATCCATAATGAATTTCCATGGATGATCAAAGTAGTAGAAAAGGATCGACAGCTCCGACTACAATGCTCGGATCCAAGCATCGTATGGCTGGCGACCTCTTAACTACACTTATCATGAAAATTGAAGGGGTCAGACAAGAGACTCCTCAACTCCAATAGAAATGGACGTCGTCGACCAGACGGAAACGCAAACGTGCTACAACTTTGGAAATTTCGGGCACATCGCTTGCATATGCCAGACCAAAAAACAGGCCAAAAGGGGGAGGGGGAAGTCGCAGAAGAAAGAGTCAAGAAAAGGCAGAGGGTAGGAGTAAAATGCACAACTCTTGTCCGTGAGGAGCGATATGTGCCGAACAATCGCCCATCTGAACGACCTACATTGCCACATAGGGTTTCCGAGATTGCAAAGTTCGATGAGGGGTACGAGGACAACCAACCGGCGATACTTCTAAGGGTCTAGCCTTGAGGATGAAAGAGTCAAGGAATGGTAACGACACTATTGGATGGAGTAGCTTCACACAGCTTCGTGAGCAATGACATGGTTAGCAAACTGGGTTTGCACACTGAACCAAGGGTGTTTGGAGGAAAGACCGTCGATGGGAGATTGCAAATACGGAGACTCCGAGAACCACAAAGACTACAAGTGGGAGATCTAAGGGATGTAACGGTCTAGAGGTCTTGTCCAATGAGCGATCACAAAATCATCCTCGGAGGAGATGTCTTGTACCGGCACAATCCACAGGTCAACTGGAATAGCACCAACGTCTACATGGAGATCAACGGTGCCAAACAACTTCCGTGCATGGGACGAAAGCCGACAGCAGAGGGAGCACAGAATGGAAGTAGTAGAGGCAGCCGTGGTAGCCAAGAAGCGACAACATGTACAGCCAATAGCACTCAACGTGGTCAAGTACTGCATATGATAAGGAGCTCGTGCATGGCTCGTACACCTCCAGCCAATAGACGATGCGAAAGTGACAGCTACTGACTCGTCATCCTCATTTGGCTCATCAGCCCCATCAGCCTCACCGGCATCCACAAAGTTCACAATGGTATCCAAAAAGTTTACACCACTCATCCAGGATTTTGCGAACATCTTCCCGGACAACCTCGTAAACCCTAACTCCTCAACAAAGACGTCAACCATCACATCAAACTGAAGCCCGACACCAGATCTACAATTTGAGGAGCCTATTGGATGAGCGATCACGAGCTGAAAAAGCAAATCGAGAGAATGCTCAATCAGGTTCTTTCATCCGCCCATCCACGTTACCATATGCCACACTAGTATTACTTGTCAAAAAGAAAACTGGCAAAATAAGGATGTGCATGGACTATCGGGTGTTGAACAACGCTACCATCAAGAACTGCTACCCTCTTCTCCGAGTTGACGAACTTTTTGACCAACTCCAAGGGGCTTGAATTTCTAGTAAAATCAACTTGCGCAACGGATATCACCAGATACGCGTAGCAGGCGCCGACATCAAGAAGACAGTGCTTCAAACTCGCTATAAGCATTTCGAGTTCACTGTAATGCCGCTCGGACTAACGAATGCCCCGGCGATGTTCATGGCGGCAATGAACAACATTTTGCGTCCATACCTCGAGGATTTTGTCGTGGTGTACCTTGACAACATTCTGGTGTACTGCCGCACCCCGGAGGAGCACAATGGACATCTTTCAAAAGTCTTCGAAGTCTTACAAAGAGAGAAGATTCTTGGAAAATCCTCAAATTGCGACTGCGGTCGCCCATTGATCGAGTTATTAGGTCACGTCATCGACGGTGGACGGATCACCATGGATCCAAAAAAGGTTGCAGCAGTCGTTGATTGGCCGATGCCAACCAGTGTTAGAGAAATTCAAGTATTCCTTGACTTCTACAATTGCTATCGGCGCTTTGTACGAGATTATGCCTGAGTGTCAGTGCCTCTTTTGTACCTCACTCGAAAAGAAAACGAATGGCAGTGGGGAGAAAACAAACAAGAAGTGTTTACCCCTTTGTGGAACGCACTAACCGCAGCACCAGCCCTACGATTAGCCAGTCTGATTGTCACCTACGTCATAGTTACAGATGGTTCAAATCGAGCCATTGCCACATTCCTCTTGCAAGAGCACGGCATGTGCGAGCAACCGGTCGCCTACATGTCTCAAAAACTGCAAGGACCGAAACTTAGCTACGTCATGCGTTTAAGTTTTAGAAGACGCAGCCAAACCTCAGTTGATTTCAAACCCGTTGGATGGAGTTCCTTGAATCCAGGTTTGACTACGATATCCAGTACCGGCCAGGCAAAATCAACCCGACAGACGCACTCAGCCGCCAACCAGATTCAATGGCTGAGGTGGCAACGTTACAGCTCCAGTGAGACACATATCTTGATTGGCTGTTCACACAAGGCTACAACCAACACGGTGGATACAACAAGGCAAAACTCTGGTATTACGCACCCTATTGGTGACGTCGATTCACTTGCCAAGCGGTCGTTCCCCCGAACGACGAACTTTGATGTGTGCTCCTCCAAGAGTGTCACGACACAAGACCAGGTGGACACCTCGGAGAGGACAAGACGCTAAAGAAGTTGGCAAAAAACGTTTGGTGGGACAAAATGCAATCCGACGTGCCTTTCTTCTGCAAGTCTTGCGGCACTTGTAAGCGACAAAAATCTCGCCACACACGACTACCCGGACTTCTGCAGCAGCTCCCTGTTCCAATGGATCCGTGGGCCGATATCTCCATGGACTTTGTCACGGGATTACCAGTCAAGCATGAGGGATATGACGCAATCCTTGTGGTCCTCGACAGGTCACGGGATTGCCAGTCAAAAATGTCCCACTTCATCTCGACAACGACCACCATCACTGCCGAGGGAACAACATGGTTGTTTCTAAACAACATCCTGCGGCTACACCGCATGTCGAGAACCATCATAAGCGACAGAGACGGTGGATTCGCCAGCCTTGTTTGGAGTGAACTGATGACTTGCTATGGCAATACAATTCAACTTTTAGCAGCATTTCATCCTCAAAGCAATGGTCAAACCGAGTGGAAAAACCAGACGCTCGAACAACTTCTCAGAACACAATGCAAATCTCACGGGACGTATTGGGCACAAAAACTTCTGACCGCCAAAATCTCATGTAATTTGGCAGTTTCCACCGCAACAGGTAGAACTATGTTTGAAGTGGTGTATGGCAAACTTCCCGCCACATCAACCGGATAACAAAGTCACAGCAACATTCCTGCAATTGAAGTTCAACGCCGAGACTTCTCTACCATCTCGGAAGAAACACGGAAAAATCTCGCAAAGACATAAGCAGAAATGAAGTGAAAAGTGACCGACATTTCAACGACGACGTGTTTTCTGCCGGCGACAAAGTCCTTCTCAGCTCGGCAAACATCAGACTCCGCAAGTTGACTGTTTAAAGCTCAAACCCCGATGGTTGGGACTGTTTGAGATTGAGCACATGCAAATCCTTGTGGTTGCGTGACTCAAACTCCCCAACACTATGCAAGCTCGTCAGGTGTTCCATGTTAGCAGACTCAAGCGCTACCAAGACCCCTGAGGAACTTCTCTGGCAGGGATGTCCCTCTCCCTCCTCCAATCCAAGTAGACGAGGACACAGAGTACATCATCAAGGACATATCTGGCCAACAAAGACGAGGCACATGGACAGAATATCTTGTCAAGTGGCACGGTTACAACGCCGCACACAACAGAAATGATACAACAACCTCCGAGACGTTGATCACTTAATCAACGGCTATTACCGCCGTCATCGGGCCACATCTGTACACGCGCCAGGACGCCGTGACTAAAAGGGGGGATTTGCTTTGTACCAGATGTACACGAGTCCCTAATCTTTCTGAGTGGACACTTTTGTTACTTCACAAACAGCCCATCACGTCGTGAGACCGCGATATTCACTCCGACGGTTGAGGGCAAACTGGCCAACGGCCCCCGCCCTCATTGAATCTTCATGAACCTTCTGACAACTCCCACCACTCTCACAAATCTACAACACAAGTATCACAACCTTTCGGTTGACTTCTTCAAGTTCCAATACAAATCCGGATTTACAAAAGTGTATCTTGCATCTGCATGTGGTAAATTCGATAGAATCCTTGGCCGACTAGGCCAAAACCGTGGTGCTTGAGGGTCTCTGACCCTCAAGCCATCTCGTCTCACCGCCCACAGTCCCAGGTGACCCTGCTCGAGCCACGTGGCTCCTTCAACCGGTCAGCGTGGCACTGCCAGGCTACAGTCCCCACCACTAGGTGTGAGAGCCGCCTCGGCATCTCCGGTAATCCCAACGTGGGATTCGAGCCCTGAATTTCTGACAACAATGCAGCGGATTTTATGGAATCCTTGGCCGACTAGGCCAAAACCGTGGTGCTTGAGGGTCTCCAACCCTCAAGCCATCCCGTCTCACCTCCCACAGTCCCAATTGACCCCGCTCGAGCCACGTGGCTCCTTCGACAGGTCGGCGTGGTACTGCCAGGTTACACTGCACCATCGATTCTCAAAGCCTCCTGATTCTTTGGCGGACCTTCTCGAATCCGACCAATCACGACTCGACTCTGCACACGTCACTCGAAAATTGACCCAACGACCCCAACTATGCCTCATTTGTATCTCGACACTTGTACTTATATGTTTGATCAACTTGACACTAATCACCGAAGTACACTTTGCTCAAGTATCCCAAATTGTAAACTTCATTGACGCTCTGCCCAATGACTTGAAAAATAAGGCTGACCTTCCCTCTTGCTTTACCATGCCGCTGATTGAGTAAAGCGAGGTGGGGCGTGTCTAACCCCCTTACGATTCTTGTTCCCGCGCAAGAATTGCGATCAAGTGAAAACGCCCGTTTGGGAGATAGAGCAGAAACACTTTTGTTTTTGTTTTTCTCCCTTACTCTCAAAACCCAAAGGTTTTGCATGCAAACTTTAGTCAAACCCTACCCCAAATTACACTCGGGATTTTAGGGATTTATCTTTGCGCGGGCTCCTACTGGGCCCCACGGCAGCGAGGCCCAGCAGGTTCCCTTTCAACGCATGGGGAGTCTTGGAACTCCCATGTGAACCATACGCAAACCCCCAATAAAACATGGACAAATACTTGAAAGGAGGGTTTGTGAATGCGCAACAAAACTTTCAACGTCAACATGTCAACGCAGCATCGCATGCAGCACTGATATGCTGTTATTTCTTGTTGTTCGTGGATAAAATTTCAGTATTCTCAGGCTAGTGGATAGGGGAGTGTTATTCTTGTGAACTCCAGAGAAGATGCTAATGTTCTTCCGATCGCTGGGTAGGACACATCCACAACCAAATTTTATGGGTAATCCTTACATGTACCCTTCAAGGATTGGGGAAAATCGGATCATTTATGTTGAATAGTAAGTTTGCTTTCATGACAAGTGTTGGATATGTCAAGTACGTATACATAATTGCAAGAAACCAAAAGAGGCATATCTTAGGTCTAGGGAACTTGAGTCAAGCAACACCGTTGATGCCACATCGTGAGTGGTCGCATCCATGAACTCCACTGAGAAGCTGGAGGGGTATGAGAACAAAGGCGTTGGTTAATAGAAGTCTAGAGTTGTTGAGAAGTAACCCAAAGACCATTGAAATGCCGAAACGATTTTCATACCTCTATCATAACTTCTAAGAGGTGAATGTGTCAGGAACTTCATGAGCAAAACACTGAGGGTTGGGGCAGGTGGCCAGGATGCCCTCAGCAAGTTAGTATAATAAGGTTCAGGTTGAGGTAACAATGCCACATCTTAAAAATGTGTATAACTGCGAGGAGCTCTTTCTCACCACTCATGTACTGCGTCCCCGTAGGGATAAGCTTCCAGCTCTCATACGTAAGTGGATGACCATTCTACATGAGGACTATTTTGAGTCATACTATCAATGCATCACGTTACACTTCCCACAATTGTGATGGATCCGGAAGAGTTCATACCGGCACTGTGGACATAATGTCTTTGGCTTTGAGAAAAGTGTTCTTGCACCCTTCTACAAATTCCCACTACATGTCTCTCTCTATGATCTTTGTTAACAGTGCTAACAAGGTCGAATATCGTTGCAAAAACGGTGGAAAGTAGTTTGCAAGCCCAATGAAAGACCTAATGTGCACGGCGTATTGTGGACACGGCTAATCCACTATTGTTTGGACCTTCTGTGGTTGACACAGATGCCTTCCTTGAGGTGGACTTAGTCTAGGGCATGCAGGTCCACACCAGATGAGACATAAGCTCTGGTGGTGAGCGGGAGAAATACACCGCCAAAATGTGGCTGAGTCTGGAATGAATGAATTAAGAATCAAGAAGTGGTACAATGAGCCGTACAAAGGGCTTATGTACTAGGGACTGGTGGCTAGCCTACTAGACCCCGTCATCCCCGTCCCACCAAAAGGTACAAACAAGGAATTTGCATGCCATAGAATGTCAACCACATAATGGAGGTCTCCTGAGGCACCGGAATAATGATCCGTGGACTCGCGTCTCAACCGTCAGGAAGATATGCAATGTACCCAAAACACATCACGTCTCTACAGTGACACACTAGCATCACCGACCAGCTAGGCTAGGCAATTTTAGGCCTCACGAGATGCTGGAACAAGTAACTGGGCATCCTGGTCTCAACCACCTGCAAATTACATATGATTGACAGAGGTTCATCAAGGACTAGATCAATGAGTGCTGGGTCTCCTGAGGTACCGGTACAAACCAACGTGTACCCGGGTCTCAACCACATAAACAGTGCACAAAATGTTAGAGACTATGCGGTGAATGTCAATGGGGTCTCCCAGTGCATTGGCACAAACCAGCAAGTTTCTGAGTCTTGACCACTGAGAAAACTCTTTCAAACATGTATGGGTGAACTAAGCTGCTAGAATGCACCATACGTGTCACACGAGGAGTACTATAGCCACTGGATAACCATCAGTACAAACTAGGAAGCTTTCACTACACAAGGCTACATGACAGTCAGACAGCTCAAAACACATACACCAACACCTTACCATGTGTGTTTGCAAGGTATTTGAGCTCATCTTATGCAAAATTGCACATTCTTACCTTCTCATAAGAAGGTAAGAATGTGCAATTTTGTACATGTTCCAAGTCTTCTTCGTGTGATTTGGGGATTTCCCGGATGTCGTCTGGTATCTGATCAATTAGCTGGAAGAATGTTTGGTTCATTTCACCGTGGAAGGTTGCAGGGGCATTTATTAGCCCCAAGCACAAAAGAAAAAACTGATAGTGTATCAGTCACGTTTTAAACTTTGTTTTGGACACATCATCTTCTAGGAGGCGGATTTGATGGTACCCTTTCAGTCAAATCTAAAGAAAAAAGGATTTTTACCCCTTGGAGTTGGTCAAATAGATCCTCAATCCATGGTAAGGAAAATCAGTTTTTCACCGTCAGCTTGTTCAACGCTGAGAAGTCCACACACATTCGTAAACCACTTCCTTCCTTGTTTACAAAAGGAATTGATGCACCGTACCGCAAGGTACTCAACTTGACCCACCCCCTTGCAAGGTACTTCTTTATTTGGAATTCAGCCTACTTGTTTCTTTTACAAACAGGTAGTGCCCTTGTGTGCTTCAAAAAGAGGTGATGGAGGTTCGTATTTTCTTGGGAAGTGCTCGTCTTGGATGCACTAGTGTATAAGTGTGCTAATGCATAGCACCGCATGGAAAGCCGTGTTGTTTGGTAGTCAGAGTTTTGCAATGAGAGGTGTCTGCATCTCCTCAATCATGAACGACCCCAACCACTCAGATTTTAATTTGACGCAAACCTCTCTTTGCAAGCGGATGTTTGTGCTGCTGGGTAGTGCAAGACCACCGACACGGAAATCGATGTCCCTATGATGCTTGCCAGCTACTCTCTTCACAGCTGCCTGTTTCTTTGTGAGTGTTTGACAAGTTTCATCCCAGAAACTTCAGAAGCCTTGCCACTAGATTTTGAATGCTAGTGTGTTGCTTTAACTCTGCAAACCTGTCAAAGTTGAGGGAAGTTTGCCATAAAAATCCTCAAACAGAACTTTTCCAGTTGCAGAAGACGTTGCAGAGTGCACCACACTACAAGTAGTGGCAACATGGTGCAGACTTCACTTATGGAGGTGTTGTGGCAAGAGATTCATGATGCTCTTTAAGCAACAAAGGGTTTCTTAAAGAGCATCATGAATTGTAGCAAAGGGAATTAATATTCAACAGAGGTCATGGTCCCCACGAAGCTTCGTTGCAATTGGCAGAGGGAAAACGGCTATGACGACCAATCTTGTGGCGGGCCCCTTGGGCTCGATGACACCTTTGCCTCCACTATCCCCTGAAGGAGGTGGCATCGGCTGATAAGCTCACATTCATGGTGAACTCAATGACAAGGTATCAATACTCGAGAGCCTAAAGAACCATTTGCTCCAACAGATTACGACGCGCATGGAGGAGCTGCTCACTGCACACATGGGAAAATTAATGAGATTGAAGAAAGATTATAGGTGAATATCACTGTTGTTCAATGAACCTTCACTCCTGCCGGCACTCCCGAGACTGTTTGATCCTGCAAATAGTAAATGATTAACGGTGTGGATATTGAAGAGATATCGTAGGTGAATATTGCTGTTATTCCCATCAACAACTTCAAAAGAAGAAATGCTAACCTCGCAACCCCACCTTTGCATGGCACAGCACCAGATTGGTGATTTGGTCTAAAGAATAATCAATAGCAACATGAGACGGGTGGATGTAAGTCGATAACTTGGACCGTTGCCCTCACAGTGCCAACCAAAGGCATTCTACCACTTGACCGGATCAATCCAACCTGGCAAAATCTTCATAATCTCTCGCTAAGCTAGGAGGAATTTGCACACTTTCTCATGTACTTTGGAATGATAAACGAAAACTGCAATGCATGGTACAAGCTATAGCAACTTCATGAGCACTCAATCATGGTAGAGTAAACATGAATTTCAGCAAAATCATCACCGACAGTGATATCGCCCCCAATCAAAAATGTTTCCACTATAAGATTGGACTCAAGCATGATGTATGACATTCAACTGTAATACTTGGCATCAAGGATGACCTTCTGTGCATGATCATAACAGCTAACCGGATTGGTAGCACTAATTCAAATGCTTGGATGCAGTATTCTAATGGATAGAGAAAACAAGGCCATAATATGTAGTGTAGCGAAGGGAATTCCCAGTCAACGGAGACCTCTAGCTTGACGGATATCGACACCATGGATGAGCGAGATAAGTGGATTTACAGGAATTATGAGAAGCCATGCCACATACCAATTGATTGACAAAAGTACCAATAACAGGACAAAGAGGGATAGGAGACGTAAAAGGTGTTCAAGGAGTTGGACAATGTCAACGGACAAGATTCGATGGAAAAGCTCATTTCTTGATAACTGTCATTGAAGTGGAGTTATTTTGATTGATAATGAAAATTTTTCACATTGATTTTAGTTGTGTTTCAGCTAGACATTCTACTACTTCACCTTCTATGACTATCGTGATGTCGGTGTACTCAAGTTCCTAAACTCCACCAATGGTCATTTCTATCTTTACATTTGTGGCCCACCACATGTCAACCTCATGATTTCATTCCATTTGACCAAGGGCATATTGATCACCTGCTCCCACCTCCGGTATTCCACTTCTGAAGGTTCTGACACATTCGACCACTTTTTGAAGTGTCGTGGACCATATCAATGTTCTATGATGTTTGATTGACTTCTCTGGCTGTAAACGTTTATAAAATCACGCCTCAGTATTCTCCAAATTCACCACTTCTTGGCGGTGTTTCTTGAAGTGATCAACATTGGCGTGGGATTGCACATGCTGCCTAACTTGAGTGTCCAAGACCCAACATGTGCCTCATTACTTTTCTGGCCACCGCATGTAAGTGCTTGACATGTTTGACATTTTTCATGGGCGTACACTTAACACTAAATACAAATGATCCAATTATCCTTATTCATCAAACCTTCTTCTACTCCACACCTCATTGCTGTGAACCACCTACGCTCCGCTAGGCGTAACACTTGGTAGCACAACGCAATGGCATTGGAGGGACTATCTATGCATTAATTACTGGATAACAATCTCTCACAAGGCTCTAGCTCATCTCCATTGATAAGGAGTGTGCACACATTGTGACAACAGTGGTGAATGGAGTGAGCGGACCGGACGACGAGCAGTAGTAAGCGACAATGACATCGACGATGGAGAATGAACAACATGCTATCAAGGACGCTCTCTAGGCGGATGCGTCAACGTTCATTGTGAATTGCACAAAAACGACAATCCTAACAGCCAACCCAATGATAGATTCCCCAAGCTTAGCAAACCCTTTGTCTCCTCTCTTACCCGTCGTGGCAATACCTAGAATGATGGGAGGCACAGGTCAACAAGTTCACACCAATGAAGACCAGTATCATAAGCTTTTTGGACTTGAGAGCCTCAACATTTACCTACTTTAACAACTCAATGGGGAGACTAAGGAGCTTCAGAATGCACTTGTGCGAGAACTAATACTCACCAAGATAACTTCCCAACCCTCGAGCGAGCCCCTTCCTGAGCCATTTGATCCTACAAAATCTAGAAGGTCAATGGTTTGGGTGTGGTTGACGAGTTTGGAATTGTACTTCACCTTTTCTAGGGCAAAAAAAACCAAAACAGAAGAGAGAATATTTACCTCACGGCCTCGCTTTTGCTTGGCACGACTATAAGTTGGTGGTCCAATCC
>SZWC01019213.1:28622-44623 GCA_023375785.1 Penium margaritaceum | reverse complement strand
CTCTCTCCCTCTCTCTCTCTCTCTCTCTCTCTCTCTCTCTATCTCTCTCTCTCATTCTCTCTAACTGTACCTTCACCCCTCTTTTGCCTTACCCTCCCCTCCTCTTTTTCTTTCTCCATCTCCCCCTCCCTAACACCCTTCCCCCTCCACCTTCCCCCCTTGCTTCCACACGTCCGTTCATCATTTGTATGTCCATCCATCCATTTGTCCATCCGCTCACCCGTCCATGTGTCCATTTTTCTGTCCACCCTTCCATCGGTCCTTCCCTTCCATCCATCCTTCCTTTTATCCGTCCATCTCTTCTTTTGCCCATCCTTTTGTATGTCCATCCATCCCTCCTTTTCTACATAAATCACATTCCCCCTTCCCTCTCCCCTAATTCCTTCCTCCCCCTCTCCCCTAATACTTCACTCCCTTCCTCTTGTCCTTACCCTTCCCTCTCTCTCATCTCATCCTCCCTTTCCACCTTGTTTGTTTTTCCATCCACCCATCCCATCACCCCTTGTCCCTCCCCCCTCTACCCTTCCTGTCCCTTCCTCCCTCACTCTCATTCCCCACTCCCTCTCCCCTCATTTTTTCTCCCCCCTCTCCACCTTTTCCCCTCTCCTTAGCCCCCTTCCTCTCATCCCTTGACTCCTCTATCCATTGTTCCTATCTTCCCCTCTCCCACTTTTCCTTTTGTCTCTGTACCTTTGTCTACCCGTCCCTCCCTCCCTCTCTCCTCCTCCCTCCCTTCTCCCTTGGTCATTTTCTTCTTTCCTATCTCCCTTGATCCCGTCCCCCCTTCCTCTCTTCCTCCTCTTTCCCTTCCATCCTTCCCCTCCTATTTGCCTCAACGCCATCACTTGTCCCTCTTGTCGTTATTCTTCCCTACCTCTCTCACATAGTTCACTCCTCTCCTACCACCCTCTCTCCTTCCATCGTCTCTGCTATCCTTCCTCTCTCTCTTGGTGAGTTTCTCCCCCTCCCTCCTCCCCTCCATCCTATCTTCCTTCTTCCCTCTTTCCCTTGCTCCCTTTCTCCCATCCTCCTCCTCCTGTCTCACTCAATCCCGTCCTGTCCCCCATCCCTCTCTCCTTCCATCCTCTCCTCTCTCCTCCCTCTCTCCATTTGTCCTTTCCTCCCCCCTCCCTCTTCCCCTTGATCTTGTCCTTCCCCCTCCTCTCCCTTCCTTCCTCCAGTCCTACTCCTCCTCTCTCCATCTATCATTTCCTGCCCTCTCCACGTCTTCCTCTATCCAAATTCCTCCCCTCCCCTTGCCTCGTCCCCTCCCCTTGATTTTGTCCTCTCTTCTCTCCCTTTCTCCCTCACTCTTTTCCTCCTCTGACTCTCTATCTCTATCTTCTCTCTCTCTCTCTCTCTCTCTCTCTCTCTCTCTCTCTCTCTCTCTCTCTCTTTCTTTCTCCATCTCTATCTATCTCTTTCTATATCTCTATCTCTCTCCCTCTCTCTTTCTCTATTTATCTTTCTCCCCCTCTTGTCCTCCCCAATATGCCCCTCTCTATCTTCCTCTTCCTTCTCCCTAAATCAAATTCACCTTGCATTTATCTCTCCATCCCTCCTTGTGCTTGTCCCTCCCCTATCTCTCCCTTAAACCCTTCTTTGTTCTATTAAACCCACTCTCTTCCTCCCCAAATCCCCCCCTCACCCCCTATCCCTCAATCTCGTCCTCCTCCCTCCCTCTCTCCATTGTTCGCTTGCCCTCTTGTCTCCCTTTCTCCTTCAATCCTCTCCACCCTCCTCCCTCTCTCTTGTCTTCCTTTCCTTGTGCTCGACCTCTCCCTTGATCCCATCCTCCCCCATCCCCCTCTCTTTTTCTCCCTTTATCTTTTCCTCCCCCTGAATCTTGTCCTCTTCCCCCTCCCCCTCTCCCTCCCTCTCTCTCTGTCCCTCTTTCTCTCTTCTTCCCCCTCCAACCTGCACCAACCCCCTCCTCCCTTCTTCATCCCATTCCACTCCCATGCCTCTCCCATGCTTTCCCTCTCTCTTTCCCCACGCTGCCACTCCTCTCTCTTTCCTCCTATCTTTACCACCCTTTCTCCCTCTCTACCCTGCTTCCTCCCCTCACCCATTGCTTTCTTCCTCATCCACGGTGTTACCATAGTGTCACTTAAATTTGCCTACTTTTTGGATCCTTTTCTGTGATTCTTAAATCCACCCAAAATCGGGTCCTATTGAGTTTCTATTAGGGTCTCTCAAATCAAGGAGAAAAAAAGGATAGGATACTCATATTTGCCCATCAATCCATGTAGGACACTTGGGATTGCAGCTCAAAGTTTGGTAGTTTGAGTTGCGGGTTAGCGGGCGACCGTCGGATAATCCCAGTGGTGATGCAACACGCCCTCCCTTGTTGCACCTTTGAACTGAAAGCTCCTTCAGAAGCAAACATCCGTCACTCGTTCTCACCTTCCTACCACCATGGAGGCTCTTCTTGATTTTTGCATGAATTGAATTTTCGCTGAGGAGGTTGCCATTGAACGCGACCGCCAGTTTGACCTGCATATGGTAAAACACCCGACTCCATGAAAGCTGCCCCCAAAATGACGTCGTGATCACTTGCCAAAGAAGACTAAGCTCGTGCTTGCCCCTCTGGAGGTTGCTAGTGTGTTGGCAATGGCCATTTTGACAAGTCATGCGCTTCTCAACCCGTCCGTCTCTCCAGCCATGGCAGACGTGAGTACAGATGGCGGACACACTGAAGATAGTCCTTAGGAAGAAGTTGACGCGCCACCACCTTCAAGTGCCGCCACACATGGTGAGTACGTAAAATGGTTATGAGAAAGCCACCTTCCACAAATCCACGCCGCAATGGTGGCCACTGGAATCGCCTACGTCAACTTCAAGCTCCTTCAAAAACTATATTGCGAGGGCGGTGGTCGGTGCGTGTACGACCAACTCAACCCGTCAACAGTTTGTGGTTGGCACAGACCCTCATCTTTTATGTTCATTGAGAAGGTTTGTACAACCAACGTCCAAGCCCACGCATGGCAACCGTGGTCGTCAAGCCTTTCTTGATCGCCATGAAGGTTTTGAGGACTACATCCGTGAAACGATCAATGGCATTCACAAAGCACGTACAATTGTCAACATCACCAACTTGCATGGTGTCCTCCAAGGCTGAATGGCTAAGAAATGTCTTGAAAAAACTGCCTGCCAAGTGTGGGCAAATGTTGTTCTCCCATGCATGGGTCCAACGGATTGTGCGAGAGCGCATGAGGTGGTCCTATCATTGTGGCACAACGGTGGCATAGAAGCTTCCCTTCAATTGGGAAGAGAAAGTGCTCACCATGCACAAGCGTGTGGCAGCACTCATGCTCATCAATAGTATGGATCCCGCATTCGTCGTCAACAAAGACCACACAAGGATCGCCATCGTCCCGACCGGTAAATCCGCATCCTCCCCATCTTTGCATCTTCCCCCTATGTACAACCAAGCTGGCCTGTCCATGCATTCCATCTAAACCATTGTTGTGGGATGTGCAGGTGACTGCACGTATGCCCCCCTAGGGTCCACTAAGGTGGCCATTGCCGCGCTCGATGACAAGTGCCAAGTCACCGCTTTGGTTTCGTCCACCATGGCGGATAACATGCTGGCTTGGCAACTCATCTACCCCAAAAAAACAGACGAATGCCACCCGGACAACGGCAACGCGGGTCGGGCTACCGCCAAGCACCACTTCATGTGCACGCATATGGTCAACCATTGGGCCAACGCCAACACAATAAAGGATTGGATCACCCATGTGATCAATTCATGGTACAGATGCAAGTGCAAGGCATAGAACAGGGTCATCGGCATTCAAAAATTCATTCTGCTTGTCAACACGTGGCGACCTCACACATTGGCTGAGTTTAGGGATCTTCTAAAGCACAACCACCCATTCATGAAGCTCCTTTCGTCCTGGTAGGGTGCACATCCAAGGCCCGGCCTATAGATGTGGGCCTTCAACTAACGCTCAAGGCCGCCATTTCCACCGCATTCTATGAATGGCATGCACAAGAGGTTTGCCAAGGCCTAGCCAAAGGCAGCAATGGCAAGGTGGACTTGGGCCTTGCGAAGATGAGAAAATTAAGGTTATCGTGGGTGTTGCGATCTTGGCTGAAGCTTAAGGGTGACATGACGCTAGTACGCCATGCGTGGAAAAGATGCTACTTCACTCGCTGTCCAGACCCCTCCTTCCCCAAAGCTGCGGCAAAGGAGGTCGTCGCTCCTGGCAGCGAGCTTTTCAGTAGCAAAGTAGAGGCTGTGGACAAGGACGTCATCTCACTTGATGTACCGACGGGTTTGTTCATTGAATTCAGGTTTTGTTCGAACCGATTATCTAACTTTCCAATTTTTTTTACTCAAAAAGTGTCCCATATTGTGCACCCTAACTTGAGGGCAAGCTGACTTGGAATTTAAAGTGTAATTCCCAAACGTGAATGAATGAATATGGGAACACATGGGCAAATTAAAATAATTGTTTTAGGCAAAATGTATGCAAATCTACGCTACTTCCTTGTTAGCAACCATGGAAATGTTCTCCTCGACATTGACCTCACTTACTTATCTACCCTCCCTCGTCCCCTACACTCTTCACCCGTTCTTCTCCCCCTTGGTCTTATTACCGCTCCACCTCCACTACTCCTTCTAAATTTCCATCTCCATCTCCTTCACCATCTCCATCTCCATCTTCACCTCCATCTATCTCCATCTCCATCTCCATCTCCATCTTCATCTGCATCTCCATCTCCTTCTCCATCTCCATTGACAATTCCATCCCCATCTCTATCTCCATTTCCATCTCCATCTCCAAATCCATCTCCATGTCCATTGCCATCTTCATCTCCATCTCCTTCTAGATTTCCATCTCCATCTCCATATCCATCGCCATCTCCATCTCGATATCCATCTCCATGTCCATCTCCACCTCCACCTCAACCTCCATCTCCATCTCCGTCACCATCTCCATCTATATCTCCATCTCCATCTCTATCTCAATCTCCATCTGCATCTCCATCTAAATCTGAATATCCATCTTCATCTCAATCTCCTTCTCCATCTTCATCTCCATCTCCATCATCATCTCCATCTCCATCTCCATCTCCACCTCCATCTCCGTCTTCATCTCCATCTCAATCTCCATCTCTATCTCCATCTCCATCTCCATCTCCTTCTCCATATCCATATCCAAATCAATCTCAATCTCAAAATCCATTTCCATCCCCATCTCCTTCTCCTTCCCAATGGCCTCCCTTAAAATAGCTTCCTACTTGGCGTTCTCTCTGGCACACTACTGCATGCCATAGTGTTACTTGATGCCTCCACCGTCCTCCCTACCTCGCTCCTTAGACTCCTCCACCCCTCCATCTCTCCCCTCCCTCCCTCGGCTCCATCATACACAATCCTCCTCCTCCTCATCATCTTCATCATCCTCATCCTCATGAGCATCGTCATCCTCATCTTTGTCATTATCATCATTATCATGATAATCTTTCATTCTAGTTGTCACCACAGAAATGACAGGTTTGATCTCGGACACATCAGCACCACGATCTTCAACATCAGCCACAAGCTCCTTTGTAACACACTCTCATGTAGCAGGAAGGGCTATCCAAAGCTCAAACCCTAGTGGTTAGGGCCTTTGAAATCTTGGAGATGCACGCTCTAATCGTAAAAAAACTCCAACTATTAAACAACATGCATATACACCCGGTCTTCCACATCACCAAACTTCGACGTTACATTTATCCAGCAAAATATTTCCGTGGACGCAGTGCCCCTGCTCCACCGCACATGATCACACATGGTGACAACAAGTACAAAGTTGAGGAAATCCTAGATCACCGATGATGAGGAGGCAAAGATCAATATTTGATCAAACGGAAGAACTATGACGCGACAAACAAATGCTAGGTCCCGTACAGCCAACTCTCGGATGTTGGTCCTCTCATCAATGGCTACCAAGCTTGCGCCACGGCCTCACGATGGTAACGCGCAGGGGCATCGCTACTGAAAGTGGGGGAGATTTCTTGCAAGCTGAAAAAAATTGGGACCTAAAATCAGACACGACCTATTCTTTACTTTGTCGCTCACGTTGTACTTTGCGACTAAGTTGCGGCCACTTTTCCACGCCCAGAGGGAATTCTTTAGAATACCACGATGGAGACTACTTTCAGGTCACTTCCAAAACTTGCAAGAACATATTCTTGATGTTCCTTGACGTTTCCACAGACGACTTCAACAAACCTCGCGAACCAAGAATTCATCCTCAAAGCCCCCCCCCCCTTGAACCAATGAGGAGCTTCTCAAACAAACAAACCACAACACGGGTTCATGTCACACAAACCGCGAGATCACTTAACGGCTCAAAATACTACTCGACACTTATAACAGTGAATTATTCTTTTGGCTTCTCCAAAAAACCTAACTGACCCCACTCTTGTGAAAAGTAACAAGCCTCGTTTTCAATTGTGAACAACCTCCCTTCCGACCGGCGTAATCATGATCCAAATTGGCCATACGATTGACTCCTTAGGCATCATAGTCTAGCCTTGCACATTTACTTCTTGATATAAATTATATGTTTCTCAAGTCTTTCTCCTTACCACTTGTTCAACACAATACACTTACGAATCCCAAAGGTAAGACCGTACCTTCAACTACGTGGAACCACATACTTTTCCTGTAGGTTCTCTAACATTCGAAAATGTTTTCTTGAAACCATTTCTAAATCCATCTTACAAGGCAAACCACAATTGAGTAATGTTTAGATTTCCCTTTAAACTATTCCTCACATCATTTAGACTTTTGTACATTAGTATCATCATAGGAAAGATGACTGATTTCTCTCTTGAGACACAATCCATGAATATGAATCAGTAATGTTTTCCTATTCATCATGTCAATCAAAACCTTCACTCTTAAAAACAATTAGTCCAGACTTGAAAGACAAAATCACCACATAACATGATATTCTTAAATGTAGAACACCTGTTAAAAATTGCTGAAATGAGGATTTCAGAGCTCGATTCATGAAATAAGATAAAACATCAAATGTTTCTCAAAATATTTTGATCTAGGAGGTTTTGTTAGAACATCCATCTACTAATATTGAGAAAAAATAGAAAATGTATTACCTCCAGAAATGTTTTGCTTTCATTTGTATTACAATTACATTCAATAATAATTAAACAAAAAAATTTGAAACCAATTTGAATATCAAATCAAAAAATTCAACTGAAAATAGTTTCCACCAGTGCTTGATATCTCCTTTTATATTAAATCATTCCGTTTATTGTTTGGCGCAATGTGGTTTTTCGGGGGTTGTCACATTAATCCTTTCCATCATAGCATGATGAAAAAAATCAATGAAGATTGAATCAGTTTGAACTGACGAAAGACTCATCAACCTATTCACGGCCAATTTTTTCCTTTAAGGAACTCTAGGATGCAAAGAAAAACCCTCATTAAGGAAATGTAATGGGAAAGCACGCACATTGTCATGACATGTAAGTACAAGTTACTAGAATGGCAAGAATTTTCATGCTTTCACAAAACAAAAATACACTATACTCTCCATAAGTAGAAGATCAATAAACCAAACCATAGGAAAGGGGAAGAACAAAAGTGTACATAAATAAGTGCGATACATAACGAGAGAACATTGATGATGGGTATTGCGTTAAGTACTGAAATGTTGAGCCAAATCACCTGAAACCATATACACACAGCATACTTAAATGAACTTCTTGCTCATGTGGATGACAAAATCCTCATAAATCTTGCTAGGATGCACAATTATTTTGAGTGTACACATAGAGGATCTTCTTTGAGTCCTTATACTTGTGGCAAACATGATGAGTTCAAGGGAAATTTTCTAATGAGAGCTTCCTTTGACAATACCAATCACGCAACATTGAGAAAAGCAAACCTACCATTTTTAAAGTATTATGGGGTTTTGAAAAACGATGTCTAGTGACTATGCAAACATTTTTTTTTCATTCATACATTTTTTCCGGCTGATATTAAAATAAAGCCATACTTTTGCAATAATTCACGCAAAATTGATATAAATATTGGTTTTAAGATGAAACATTAACTTTTACATACATAAAAAAGTAAGACTTTGAAATGTTAGACTCAAAGAGAAGAAAACCATTCATTTTATGCCAATGGCATACACAGAACCCAAACCCAGAAGTGGCCTACCACGTCGCCGCTCCCGTCTTATATAGTGGCTTAGTCGCGGCAACGTTTTCCATGCACCGAGGGCATTCCTCCAATAGACCCCTTAACATTCGCATGCTGGCCACCAGTTTTTGGGTCACTTCCCATACTTGCCGACACTTACTCACGGCATTTCTCGGTGTTTCAAGACTACAAATGAAGTTAACTCACGACTTTGAGGGACTTTGTCAACCACAAATTTGGTCTGGAACCCCCCCATTGAACCAACCAAGGCCTTCTCGTGCCAGCAAATCAGATTGCATCGTCGTATCACCCGAACCAATGAAAGCTTGAACGGCTCAATATAGCCTCTTTTCTCTTGCACTTGCACAATGTATACATGTCGCCAAGTTTCTCCACTGACAATAACAAGTACACTTTCTACATCTCAATATTCTAACATACCCCCGTTCTCTAGACAAGTGACACCTCCTGCTTTCAACTCTAAACCACTTTGCTTTCCCTTAGCGTTACACTTGGTATCAGAGTGCATCGGCCCTGGTGGGGCACAAGATTATTTTACATCAACACAAGACTCGCACATGCTCTTAATTGCATCTCCAGTGACAAGAAGTTAAAAGACCTTGCAAAGAAGTTCGCGCACGAAGCAACCGCACCCGGTCACTGCAGCGACAACCGACAAAGACACCGGTGATGGCCAAAGGCACCCCAAGAAGGACCTTCAAACTCATTGAGGGGGATGGACGGATTATGGCTGGTACCTCAACAGGCGCAACCAAAATAGAGCTTTGCATGCGTGACAAGACAATTCCAATTCCACCACCAACTAATACAACTACAATGTCGACACGTGACAAAATCACGGAACTGACTAGCCGGCTGGCTTAGAGGGAAGCATTTCAATGTACGCTTGTTGAACAACTAGAGCAATATGCTGTCAAAATCCGTGACTCAAAAGCGTGAGAAGTGTCACTCACTGATCAACTTCACATCAGCATAGCCTCAATTTGTCCGAGGCTTATTGAGTTGTTCAATGTAGCAAATTCCAAGGGATCAAGACTCAAGATTTTCCTGACAAGTCTGGAGGTTTACTTCACCACAATTGGGTTTCACTTCCACAAACAGAAGCTACATCTTGGAGCTTGGCTTTTGTGGGGTACAGGTTTAAGTTGGTGGACTAATCTTATGGCCATCCAATTGTAGCAGGCAGCCGAAGGCGTTGATCTAGCGGCTAACACATCCTGGGCACCACGCATACTATCTCAAGTGGGTGCACCCAACTTGGAAAATATCAATAAGTCCCCCATCCAACTGGCGTGTGTTCACCTAAGCACTCGTTGCTTTCTTCACCAAGCAAAACAGGAAAACACAGGTTCACTATTGACTACAACCACAGAAGCACGTGTCAAATGCGGCAGAGTACACGCGGCGTTGTTACGAGATGATCACCGACCACAACCTTGTAGAGGATGAACTCTTTTTTACCAAAACAATGACCTCAAACCCAATATTTGCAGAGCACTTGCAACATAGGATATCACCAATAACTTGCCCCAGATCATCACAACGGCTAAAGGCATCAACTTCCTGATCATAAATTTCAACTCGAAGTTCCATGAATCCTATGGATGATGTGCAAAGTAACACTACATCATAAAAGCGGGCATAAGTCGTAGAATTTGGAGAACTCGACTCCGGTGGAATTCCACGCCATTCACTAGAAAGGACATCAACAAACCTGCAACAACTGCAAAAAGATTGGACACATTGCGAGGAACTGTCTTAGGTAAAACCAAAATGGGAAAAGCAATGTAAAGAGGAGAGGAGTTTGGAAACAGCTGAGGATAGGAGTAAATGGAAAAACTCTTGCTTCTTCCAAAAAAATTGCGCCCAATGATTGTCCAAACGGTTACGATTGCCGGATACGGGAGTTCCTGAGATCCAAAAATTCAATAAGGGATCGAGGATAACCAGGCTGGAATACTTTTGAGAGTGAAGCCAAGGGGTTTCAAAAGTCAAGAAACTTTGCCAGAGTTAGTTCAAGAGGTGCATCTTATGGTCTTGTATCTAACCAATTGATGACAAAGGAAAAAACGTCAATGGACAACTTCGCATTATTTGACTAAAGCAGTCGTTACGATAATAGATCGAGGATCTACATCTTGTAGCCGACTAGAGATCCTGCCCAATGAGCGACTACATGGTGATTCTTTAATGTAGTTTCTCATACCTGTAAAATCTGTAAGTCAAGTGGAGCAGCCGCGTTGTGTACATCAAACGTGATGGACAGGAGATCTTCTTGCAGCTCATGCAAGAGCCAAAATCCTACCATTGTGCTACAAGTGAAAACAACGCAGCCAAAAACGACACAAGTGGTAGTAGTAATCGCATGCATCACGGTCGCCAGCTAATTTCTGCCAATCAACGTCGCAAAAAAATACCTGAGGAGAGGGGCCTTGGCGTGGTTGATCCACGTCGATCTTAGCAACACCTGCATTAAATCTATCATCGTGGTTCACGCATCAGCGTCATCGGCCTCATTAGCCTTGTCGACATCAAAGTTCGTGGACGTATGAGACAAGTTCCCTCCACTTATAAAAAATTTGAAAGGGGTGTTCCCCGAAGAGTTCTTGAGAAAACTCCTTTTCAAACATCAAACATGGAATTGAGAAAATATGAAGAGAGCTTACCAGATAAATGACAAAAAACTCGAGATCTCAAGTGACAACAGGACAAGATGCTAACTCAGGGGTTTATCAAGCCGTTTTTTTCATCGTACTTTCCACCGGTACTATTTGTGAAAAAGAAAACTAGCAAAATTTGGATGTGCCTGGACTTTCGGGCATTTAACCAGACCAAAATCAAGAACGGCTAGCCTCTACCATGAGCAAACGAGCTTTTAGACCAACTATGTGGAGCAAGAATCTTCAACAAAATTGATGTACTAAGCGGCTACCACCAAATTTGCATTGCCAAAGAGAATATTGCAAAAACCGCCTTTCAAACACGTTACATGCATTTTGAATTCATGGTTATGTCGTTTGGACTCACAAACACCCTTGCAATGTTCATGGCAGCAATGAAGAATATCTTTCCACCATACCTTGATGACTTTGTCCTGGTGTAAACAATACCCTTGTGTACAGCTGAATCATAGAGCAACATCTATGGCATCTCCAACATGTGCTTGAAGTCCTCCAATAGGAGAAGTTCTATGGTAAGCTCTCAAAGTGTGACTTCGGGCAACGTTTGATCGAGTTTCTTAGACACATCATCAACGAGAGACGGATATCCATGGACCCACAACCAATATCTGTGGCGGCGGATTGGCCACTTCCAACAAAACTACGAGACATACAAGTTTTTCTTGACTTTTGTCATTACTATCAAAGGTTTGTGAAGGATTATACCCGGTTGTCAGTGCCTCATTCTGATCTCACCCGCAATAATGGCCAGTGGTATTGGGAAGATAGCAAACAAGAAGCTTTTACGTCTTTACGTAAAGCTCTAACCTCGGCACCAACCCTTCAATGAGCACATCCGACGGCCGCCTACATCATGCTCACAGATGCCTCCTATTGTGCAATCACACCCATCCTCCTACAAGATAATAGTGGAGGAGAACAACCAATCGCCTACATTTCGCAGAGATTCACGGAGAAGAGCTCAACTACGCCTTCCCCGAAAAGGAGATGCTCACAATTATCCATGCCTTAAAAATCTGGCACTGTTATTTGGAGTGCCGCAAATGTGCAGTTTGAACGGATCACCACGTGCTCAGGTACCTGAAAACATAGCCTAACCTTAGCCGAAGACAATCTCATTGGGTAGAGTTCCTCGAGTCCCACTCTAATTACAAGATCGAGTATTGGCCATGAAACACAAATCTGACGGACGCACTCAGCCACCAACCTGATGTCACGGAGGATTATGCACTTCAGATTCAAGCCAACCCATACCTGTCGAAGTTGTTCGCACTTGGTTATGAGGGGCACGAGGCCAGCGACACAACAAGGTTCCACTTTACAGGCTCCTATTGGCATAGACAGCACAAAACTCAAGTCGTCGACCCCAAGTTTTGGGAGCTATGGCGCATGCCTCTACACCAGTGAAGGAGGCAATTTGGAAGTGCAAAAACTAAAAACAAAGATTGTAGAGCACTATTTTTGGGATAAGGTGGGGGTTGACGACACAAATGTCTGTTAAAGTTGCGACCTGTTTTTTAGCGTCACAAGAGTCGCACCAAATCCTTTGGTCTACTATAATCGTTGCCAATACCAGAAAAATAATGGACGGACGTCTCCATTGATTTTGTGACTGGTTTGCTCATGACACTAGAAGGTTTTTATGCTAAAATTGTCATCGTGGACAGGTTCTTGAAGATGGCACATTTCATTCCAACCACTACGGATGTAGCCGCTAAGGGAGGAGTGCGACTCTTCATAGATCAAATTGTCCAACTGCATGGGGTCCCGTGATCAATCACGAGTGATCAAGATGCTTGGTTCACCAGACAGTTCTACTGACATTTAATGTAGCGGTATGGGAGTTGACTTCAACTTTCTATGGTGTTCCATCCGCAAACCGATGGGCAAACTGAGCAAACCAACCAAACTCTCAAACAACTTCTTCGAACTCTATGCAAACCTCATGGCACCAGCTCGGCCGTCAAACTGCCTATAACCAAGTTTTTATCGATCCCCGCTTCCACAAGTTGAGCTCTTTGATCAGCCTCGTGCGGCTTGCTTCTTCACAAAGATTGACCTCCATTCCATTCCAGCTACCACCAGATCCGCATCGCAGTAGGTGATGTGGAAACGACCACCTTATCCACTCGCTTTGGTTAGTAGGATTTCCTCATGATGCCGTTCCGGTTGACCAATGTACCGGCCACCTTCATGGTGGGAATGGACAACATCTTTATGCCGTACTTGGATGAATTTGTGGTGGTTCACGTGGACAACATCTTGTAGTATGACATAATGGCAAAAAAGCATGAGGAGCATGTGAAGAAGGTCCTCAAAATATTGGGGACGGAGAAACGTTTGCAAAAATATCCAAGTGTGAGGTTGCAGTGGGTACATTTGAATTCCTTGGACACTTAATTGGCAATGGAAATATTTCCATTGACTCGAGCAAGGTGTCGGCCATGCAAGAGTGGCCGAAGTTGCGTAACATGCATGATGTGCAAATGTTCCTTGGTTTTTGCAACTACCATTGCAAGTTTATCCTTGGCTACGTGGGAGTGTTAGCGCCACTCTACAATCTCACTTGGAACGATCGTGAGTGGATTTGGGGAGTTAGCAAGAAAGAACCCTTTGAGAATCTCAAAATGGCAAGGACCTCCGCGCCTGCCTTCCACTTAGCCAACAACGACGATGAGTTTGAAATGGTGATAGGTGGTTGCCATTCCCATGGTCACAACCTTAAAAAAAAAGGCTCTGCTACTTCAAGGCGCGGAAACACACAATCTGCACATACCATCACGCGTTGAAGTACTTTAAGACATAGCCAAACCTGAGTCAGCGGTAAGCCCATTGGGTGGAATACCTTGAGTCACACTTCGACTATGAGATCGTGTATCCGCCGGTTCACATTTACCCTGCTGACACATTCTCATGGCAAACGCACCTGATGATGCAGGTTGCGTCTCTAACCATCCACAAAGATGCTTTCCTTGAAACACTTTGCGGAGGAATACAAGGCACATGGGGAGTATGATGCTTGAGGATTCTCATTTGAGGTGTCATATTGGCGATGGCGTGACAAGCAGCAGGTGGTAGTTCCTGCTGTGCCGGCACATCACCAACGGATTTTGGAGGAGTGCCACGATAATGGCCCAAGCGGCCACTTCTCCACCGAAAACACATTGAAGACGGTGCCTTGCTTCTTTTGATGTCATAAGAGGTGGCTGATTTTTGTGATGTGTGCCAATGCGGTGTTGGTGGCGGTGGATACCTTCAGCAAGATGTTGCACTTCATTGTGACGCGTGATACATTGAGCACAGATGGCTCAAATTGATTGTTTCTCTAGCACGTGATGCGTCTCCATGACATGCCAAAGTCCATTGTGAGCGATTGTGACCCGTGCTTCATAAGTAAGTTATGGTGAGAACTCATGGAGCGGAACGGTAGCAAGGTGCAGCCATTGACCAGCTTTCATCCCGAAACTGACGGACACATGGTGCAGACGAATCAACTACTGAAGCACCTCCTCCATACGATTGGTGATCTGAACGAGTCGGCATGGGACCAACGGTTGCCGGCCGTTAAACAAGCATAAAACTACGCCACGTCTACCTCCACTGCCAAGGCGCCATTTGAGATGGTGAACGAGATGATGCCTACCACGCACCTCATTTTTCCCGTTACCAGCATCCTTCCCACGGTGGAGTCTATGGCACGTGACTTCAAGCCGATTTGGCAAGCGACGCGGCATGCATTGGCAAAGGTGCAAGATCAGAAGAATTTTCAAGTGGACTGCCGGCGTGCAGATGCAACACTCAAAGTCGATGATCTAGTGCTTCTTAATAGCGCAAACGGCAACCTTTGCGGGGTCTGAACAGACAAGGAAAAACTTTGGTGGCTTGGTTCATTTGAGGTGCTCAAAATGTAGACAACCGTGGTGGCACGGTTGGTTGTTTGGCCTTCCATGCCGGTCTAAGACGTGTTCCACATCTCCAAGCTCAAAATCCACCATGATTTGATTGAGCATCTAAGGGGGTGCAGTTTTGGGCCTCCGCTGGTCATTGAGGGCAAGCAAGAGTTGGAGGTGGAGGCCATCCATGACCAACGTTGCTGTGGCTGTGGATGAGAGTACCTCGTTAAGTGGAAGGGTTATGACGCAACCCAAGAATCATGGGAGCCTTCCCAGGACTTCAACATTGGCGGGGTGAATGCCATCCTCCAAGATGACATGTCAAGAGCAAACTGGGACTGATCGCTCCTAAATGGGGGGGGGGAGGATAGTGCCTACGGAACCGATTACGGCTTGAGGATTCTTTGAATGTGAAATCTGAGTATGCAATTTAGTTTACTAGAAAAACCGTGCAAGATCAACCCAATAATGGGGTGGATCCATTAAGAATGAAGGAAATTACGCCCGGCCAAAGGTTGGACCGGCTGAGGGTAAAACATGTGATGGGAATTAAACTCCGAGGACAAGGGCTCAACCCTCGGAAGACCCAACAAGGCCAAAGCGCACCTTGGGGCCCGGTTTTTCAATGATTCAAGAATCATTCAGGGCCAAGCGTGCTTTGAAATGGTATCTTGACATGTTACAACCACAAAGGGCGCTATGGTCGGCCATCATCGCCGCTAATGGTGCTGCCAGCGGCAGATTACTATGGTTAACAGAAACAACTATATCGCGGCAGTTCGTCCATGGAATTATGTGATTCTTTTTGAGTTGGAAAGCTAATAAGATAAGCTACATGATGCTAAGGTAATGACTCTCATGCCTTCCCCATACGGAGTTACTCATGGCTCAGTGACCCCGGGTTGCCTAGGATGTGTGATCATGTACAAATACTCTTTTATGTTTACACTTGGATAACAATTATAGTTTACTCCTACTTTTCCATACGTGTTCACGTGCTCCCCTAAGATGATCCTACGCTTCTGCAAACCTAAGAAGGTGTGCACTGGCCTCCCTTTGATCGTTGTTGCCGCTGGTTGGTGCCTACACCATCCGTTTGAGCCTAACAGATTGCATCAGATTTACACTCTGAGGGAGCGCTAATCAACCCAAATTCATATACTCCACAATTAGTGTATCCAAAGATGTTTTCCTTCAACCATTGTTTCATCAATATTCATACTCGTGAATGCA
>SZWC01019213.1:18622-23622 GCA_023375785.1 Penium margaritaceum | reverse complement strand
GAGAGGATCATTGTCAAAGAGTCCGCTGTGCACAATCCAGCTGTTGTGTGCTGCGTCATAGTTCTTCCACTTGACTAGATAATGATCTTTCCCTCCTTCTTATCGGTGATTGAGGATTTCCTCAACTTTGAACATGTGGTCACCATTCGCGATCATGGGTTGTGGAGCGGGTGTCATGTGACTAGGAAAATCTACATCTGGATCGATGTAGTGTCAGAGTTTGCTGGTGTAGAAGAACGGGTGGATCTGCATGTTTTTTTATAGTTGGAGCATTGTAGCAACTCTACTTCGCATCTTCAAGATGACAAAAAGCGCTAACTACCAAGGTATGAGATCTTAATTGCTTGAATTCCTTGGTTTTGTGATGTTTGTGGCCTGTCACTTCATGACCGCTTGTGTCTTTGCAAGAGTTTGACGAGTTTCTTCCTAGATTGCGGAGAAGTCTCATCGATGTGTGGCAACGGCAAGGATGTTGCTCTTGGTCTACAAGGCAATCGAGGTGGTTGGTTCTGCTCCATAAACCACCTTGAACAGTGTTTTCCCTCTTACGACAGATGTTGTCAAATTGTATCCGAACTCGGCTACTTGTAGCTTGACTTCCCAACTGGTGCCGTGAGGTTGGCATAGAGTCCAAAGACGTTTTTCAAGAGTTTGGTTGGTTTGCTCCATTTTTCCATCGGTTTGTGGATGCAACATCATTGAAAGATGAAGTCGACTCCCATATCGCAATACTAGGTCTCACAAAAATTGGCTGGTGAACCGCTCATCACGATCACACGTGATTGATCGCGAAATCTTGTGCAAGTGGACGATCTATTCAAGGAACAATCATGCTGCACCTTTAACAGTTACATTCGTGGTGCTCAAAATGAAGTGTGCTACCTTAGAAAACTTGTCTATCATGACACGAATGGCATCAAAGCCATCTAGTGTGATGGGAAAACCAGTCCCAAAATCCTACACAATCTGTGGTGATCCATTCAAAACACACATTTGCGACACTCCAAATAACAGCCCTAGATTTTGAAGGCGTGAATAACTGCAAGCATCTCCTTTTTGTGGACGACACAGTTGAGCTCCGTCCCGTGAAGCTTCCGCACCATGTACGGGATGGGTTGTTCTCCTCTGCCATTTTCTTGAAGGAATCTAGATACGATTGCTTGATCAGAGGCATCCATGGCAATAATGTCGTCGGTCGTTCGATCTGCCAATTGAAGCATTGGTGCCGATGTCAAAGCTTTTTAAAAGGACGTAAAAGCTTCTTATTCACTGTGTCCCCAAGTCCACTCATAATATTTACAAGAGAGATCAAAAAGAGGCGCTCACACCCAGGTATAATAATTCACAAACTTTGGTTGAAGTAACAAAACCCAAGAACAAAGTAGAGCTAGCCGATCTGCTCCACGGATATCTTTTTTAGGTCCATGGATGTTTTTCTATTGCAGATGATGTGTCAGAGAAACTCGATCAAACGTTGCCCGATGTCACATTTTAGGAGCTTTTTATAGAACTTATTCTTTTGGAGGACTTCCAGAACCTGCCAGAGATGTCGTCAAAGTTTCTCTGGGTTTTGGCTGTACATGAGGATGTCATGAAGGTACACCACGATGAAGTTGTCAAGGAACGGGTGAAAGATATTGTTCATCAATGTGTGGGTGTTTGTGAGTCTGGACGGCATAATTGTGAACTCAAAATGCTCATAAAGTGTTTGATAGGCAGTTTTTGCAATACCCTTGTCGACGATGCGGATTTGGTGGTAGCCACTCCAAAGATCGATTTTTCCAAAAATTCTTGCTCCACATAAACGCTCGTCCGCTCCACATAGAGGGTCGCGTTTCTTGATTCTTCTATCGTTCAAGGCCAGGTAGTCCACGCACATCCACATTTTGCCAATTTTATTTTTTACAAGCAGTAATGGTGTGGCCTACAGGAAAAGAGACGATTGGATGAACCCCTTAGTCAGCATCTCGTTCACATATCGTTTGAGCTTTGTAAGTTCGTGATCACTCATCTGATAAGTCCCCTTGACAGCTGGTCTCATGCCGAGTTTGAGCTTAGTTTGGTGGTAGATGTTGCATTTTGGAGGGAGTTTGCTTAGTAATTAAGAGGAACACCCCTTCATATTCTTTCACAAGAGCAAAATCCTCTACTACGTTCGCAAACTTTGATGGCGATGAGGGTGATGCATCAGCCGTGGCAACTTATTTGTTGCAAGTGCAACTCATATCAATGTGGACCAACCAAGCTGATTCCCCTCTCCTCAGGTATCTTTTTATCACGTTAAACAAATGGGCAAAGCTTGAGGCCATTGCATGTGTGCAATTACTAATGCCACTATTGTGTCATTTTTGACTGCTTTGTTGTCGCTTGTACCACATCGGCCAGGTTTTTTCTGTTGAACAAGCGGTAGGAGAATCTGTTGCTTATCAAGTTTCATGCAGACAGTGCCATCGCTCCAGCCGACTTACAGATTTTGCTGGTGCAGGAAATAATGCCCAAGGATTACCTTGAAGTCGCTCCTTGGGCAAGATATATAGACAGTTACGTCATGCAGATCCCCGATCTGAAGTCAAAAGTGCTACTTCAATCGACAGATGCAAAGTTGTCCATTGATGGTTTCGCCTTCAAAATCTATGGGTTCGTGCTTCACACCTTGATTTTTCACCAATTGACAAATACAAAACTGTGAGATGCACCTCCATCAAGTAATGACAGCAAAGTTTTTTGACTTTTGTAACCCCTCAGTTGCACTCTGAACAGTATCACAAACTGGTCCTCTTCCTATCCCTTGTCAAATTTTTTTATCTCAGGAACCCTCGTATTACGCAATCGTGGCTGTTTAGGCGGGCGATCATTTCGCGTATATTTTTTAGCGGGGGTATGAGTCTCACCGTCTACTCTTGTTTTTGGCCATTTCGCGTCTCTCTCCTCCTTTTTTCTCTTTTTTTGGTACTTTTCACCTATTCGTTTCACCAAGGGCAGTTTCTCGTGATGGGCCCCATCTTTCCACAAGTGTAGCAGATCCATTGATCTCCTTTTTTCTCAATGGCGTCGACTTCCATCGGGGTTGAGTTCTCTGAGTTCTATGACCTATGCACGCTGTTGTGCTGCGGTTGATATTATGGGTGCCACCCATAGGATTCGTTGAACTTAAAGTTGAAATCTATGGATTCGACGAGTTCAGCAGCTACAACGATCTACAACACATCATTGGTTATGTCATAGATCATGAGTGCTTGGAAAACATCGCGTTTGAGGCCATTGTTGTTGTGAAAACAAATATCATCCTCTACGAGGTTACTACCAATGATGATTTTGCAAAAACGCCGCGTGTCCTCAGTTTGAAAGAAAGCCGCTTCAGTTGTTGTAGCCGATAGCAAACCTCTCATTTCTCGTTCAGCTTGCCAAAGTGGGCGACAAATGCCTGGGTGAACTCGCACGAATTCGACGGGGAAGTTACTGATAATTTCCAATTTGAGTGAACCTGCTCCAATGATAGTACGCCTGGTGCCAACGATGCGGTAACCGTCGGATCCGCGTCTTCTGATGCTTGCTACCATTGGATGGCCATGAGCTCGACCCACCAACTACATGCCATGCACCGCAAAAGTGAGCCTGTAAGGTTTATCTTCTGTTTGTCGAAGTGAACCCCAACATCATTGAAGTACACCTCCAAACTTGTCAAGAAAATCCTGACCTTTGCTGCATTGGAATTTACTAGATCAACAGCTCAGGAAGCCCCAGACGAATTGAGGCTTAATCGATGTGAATTCAATCGGCGAGTGCCACTTCTTATGCTTTTGAGTTGCGGATTTTGGTCGCGTACTACTGTTTTTTTTTTAGAATCGTACATTGAAATGATTCCATCTGCACCAACCGGCCAGTCAGCTCCGTGATTTTGTCATGGGTCGATGATGAAATCCAATTGGTCCGTGGTGTAGGTGGAGTTGGCATGTCAGGCATGCCAAGCTATGGATTGGTTGCGCCAGTTGAGGTGCCAGCCATCATCCGTTCATCCCCCTCAATAAGGCTGAAGTTCCTTTGCGGGGTGCAGTTATCCATCGCCGATGTCTTTGCCCGTTACCCCTACTAACGCCGGTGTGCCATCTCTCTGCGCCAATTTCATCACAAGGTCTGCAAATGTCTTGTTGGTGGAGATGTGCTTGAAGACACGTGCGATTATTGCATTGATGCTAAAGAATCTCGTGCCCCACCTTGGCCAAAATGCTCTGATACCAAGTGTTACGCTGGGCGAAAGTGAGGTGGTTCACATTTGAATTCGGGACATGTCACTTTTGGCAAGAATGGGAGTGTTTGAGGATCGGAGAGTGTACTTGTTGTCATAAGTGCCGAATTTTGGCAACATCTCTGTAATGTGCGAGTGTGATTGAAAAGAGGCTCGGTCGAGCCATTCTAGGTTTTGGTGGTTTGCGTGATGCGATGTCGTGTTCTGGTTCAATTTCTCGAGAAGGCACTCATCAGTTTGACAGGGGGCTTCCAGACCAAAGTTATGGTTCGCTAATTCTGTCAAAGTTGTGCTTTGGAACTTTGTTTGTAGTATAGAAATGTCAAGAATCATCGGTAGTAGGTTCGAGAAAGTTCAGAATGTGACCCAAAAGTGGTCAGTTGGCGCGTGGATATTTCGGGGTATTCCGGAGGAATGCCCTCGATTTGCTAAAAAGTGGTTGTGATGAAGTCGTGATATAGGAGGGGAGTGGCAAGGCAAAAAATATATTGCTTCTTGGTTTGGGTCCTCTGTATGCCATTGGAATAAGAAGCATAAACCATCTAGTGAACTGTTCTTAAGAAAATAAATCCTACCAATGGGCCATATGCAAATAAACGATCCAACCAAAAAACCAACCAATCAACAATCAAACCCACTAGAAAGCGAAGACATTTAGTCCCAATCACCCCAAATTCATGCACTACTATATCTGTGTACACCATATCTTTTTCTTTACACGTAGATTCCAAGTACCTTCCTTGTACTCACCCAT
>SZWC01019213.1:0-12866 GCA_023375785.1 Penium margaritaceum | reverse complement strand
CTCGTTCTGTTGGTTCAACTTCAAAACCATTTGAAATTAAGCCCTTGGCTAAAGAATTGACATGATGGCCTTATCGATGCCATATTTAAAGTGTAAACATGTCATATGGTGCTGCGTACAAACCAAGTGATCATTGCGGGCTGCATGGTCTCACATTTGATAGGAAATCTCAAAGATTTTCAGGTACATGATTCTATCACATTATAGGCCTCTTAGCATTGTTTCTACCATGAGGTGATGAAGAATGAGATTTTCATTTGGTAGCACAAAGACCTTGACAAATGGTACTTGAAGCCTGTTTGTCCCGAACGCATGTGGTCTAGGGATTTACACCATGTGGAGGTAACTCGGGGTAGTCTGATGTGCTTGGATACACAAAACCATCCTCCCAGATGACAAATATGCTCATTTAATGGTTCAAATGTACATAGAAAATATTCTTAGGTAACGCTGTGGGTGGTACTACAAAACAAAAATTATGAATTATGTACAAGTGGATAAATGAATGCCATATGTACTTGTATGATTGTGCTTTTTTTACAGGTACTTTGAACTATTCTATCAATCTTGGTAAAAACTGGATGACAAGAATGTCAATTGTGTTCCAATCCTACTTGTCATTAACTCATCCCATACTTGTTGGGGTGAATAAGAAGGTACCATTCTATACATCTTACCATGGTTTGTGATTTTTGTGCAAAATGAGTAGGTATGTCCAGGGTTTGTGTCGCTCCATATGGGAGCAAGTAAGCATCTACGAGTGCCCTATGCTATTCAAAACATTTAGAAGATGTCCAAGAAACAAATTTCGAAAACATTGGCACTAAAAGAATCTTCTATAGTGTATGAAGAACTGATAACTCCTCATTTGATTAGAAGGTTTCATCCAATGCTTTTGTTTACTCTAGGTTCTCTTCAAGCAGAAGTGAAAACGAGAGTGTGATCATGGGTAGACCATGTCACCATGACTTTGACAAAATATAGTCATCTGCTGAGAATTCCATTTGAATCTATAACATGTTCTTATGTAACCACAATATCATGCTTATGTTGCCAGATCATTTTATCATCATAAGTAGGTACTACACTCCTCTCAGGGGAATGAATGACGGTGTTGGAAGATGCATTTGGAATCTGGACAGGTCCATGTAGATAAGCAACCTAGAGTGGCATAGGCAAGAAGTCTAATGGTACACAATGGACAAAATAAATTTCATAAGAACAGTGACATAAGCACCCCTGTTGTGCATGTAATACATCGTGGTTATGACTGGTTTAAATTATATGGCCATACTAGCTTGAACGTTAGCTAAAATTATGTAGTTTTGGATAGACAACACCAACAATGAAGGTGTCATTCACAATAATGTGCAATGTATTGAACCATGATAGGTTTCACCTGGCCATGTCTATTCAGATGATGAGTATCATCAATGAATTTTGAGTACCAAAATTAAGCCATGATAGTAAAGTTCCTGAATTGTCACACACCTGAAAATCTTCTTCTCAAGCCCTAGTTGTATTGTAGGGAATCCAGGATCATGGAGCACCTGACAACCAAAGTTTTTCTCTACATTCATCCAACATCTATGTTTATGGAAGGTATGTCATGTGTAACAATTTGAGAAGAAACCCATCTTACCATTTTCTTAATGATGGAGTCTTCATGGTTGCAAATATGGCCTGAAATTTTAGCATATTGACCATCATAGTCCGATGTGACTTCATCATGTTAAGAGAATCCCTCATAGAGGAGATAATGTGGAAAATGTCCTCATTACATCCTAAGGCAGTGTGTAGCATGGAAAAAACAAAGAAAGAACATGGAAATAGAGCTGTCTTGCTTGTGACATGTAAAATCCTTGCCAAAAGTGAACATGTGAAGGTTTTATGGCTGGGAAAGAGCATGCTCATGGTTCAACAGAGTTTTTGGATCATTAGTGTTATTGACCAACTATTTTGCCTTATTCCAAATCGATGCAAAGAGATGATGTCATCTTGGAAATAAGGGTGCATCCAAGTTATAGGGATGACGTGCAGCTTAGGAAAATACTACGTACTTTATGCCACAAGCAAGTAACTTGACGCATTCCAAAGTAAGTTACATAGCCAAGTGCATTCCCACTTGTATGGTTTACCTCTAACATGTCGGATTACATTGTGTACTCTATACGTGTAGAACAATAGACAAAAAGGGCAATGACCTAAAAGATTTCATGTTATGGCATTCCTTCTTATGTTGAGGATATCCATTGTATGTGCTTGGTATCCTAGCTCAATTCCTCATGTGAAAGTTGTGTTTAGGCGTGAAGTGAATGTTATGAACGACCTACAACCTAGTCTATCATTTTTGTGCAAATTCCAACATGCATTAAGCAATTTTGTCCATTATGTGGGCATGTTTGATTTAACAATGCTGACTCACTTTATGGTGCAATGCGATATAGGCAATGCTTATGGATATCCCTTTCATATTGCACTACATGCATGTAATGGTTTTGTTCCATATCACATATGTTTTGCGTAACCAAAGCATGAACTTTGGTTTGCACTAAGGATGCTTAAGGCGTAATTCAACCATTAGGATTAATGTGCAAGATACCATGGGTGGGTTGGTGAAACTTTAAAAATCCATTCCCTTCACAAGTGAAAATTCATATCCTGAACTTTTTAAGACATGTCTAGGGTACAAGTTCCACCCTTGAAATTAGACTTAAGGGTGTCATCCTTGTTATCTAAATATTTCACCATCTAGATGTCGTGATGAAGCTTGCAATGAGTGAGGCATGGTACACCATGCTTATGTCCTTGCCTAATGGGTCATGAATAGTTCAATAATAGATTGTTCAAGCAATGGAAATCAAAACTGACACAATATGTGGCTTTACAACGGTTATATCAGGCTAAAGATAATCATTTTCCTTCCATACCATATTACTTGTGTCATGTATGCCATTGAGAAGATCATGTCAGTGTTGTGCTACTATGCTTCCCTCTCACAACTACTGATATTGTTTGCGACCCACAAATGTGAGTGAGGGCGGGCCATGTCTGGTCATTGTTGAGAATAACTTTGATATGCCCCTTGCATTGTTTAACATTTTTTATTCCTCTCATGCTTTTGCACACTTGCTTTAACATGGAATCCTCTTTCTTGGGATGTACCAATGTTTATCATGGTTGTGTACATGTTGTTTTACCATGAGCGATTTGCTCATGGGGGTGACGGGGTGTGGCCCTTAAGATTCACTCCTTCTCATGAAACTCTGACCTCATTTGTTGTTACTCCATTGTTTTTGCAAAGATAGGCATGCATACAATCATGTCCACTTCAACACTTTTTATCTATTCTGAAAACTCCTGTGTAGGTGGTTGTGTGTGTGTGTGTGTGTGTGTGGGTGTGTGTGTGCGTGTGTGTGTGTGTGTGTGTGTGTGGGTGTGTGTGTGCGTGTGTGTGTGTGTGTGTGTGTGTGGGTGTGTGTGTGCGTGTGTGTGTGTGTGTGTGTGTGTGGGTGTGTGTGTGCGTGTGTGTGTGTGTGTGTGTGTGTGGGTGTGTGTGTGCGTGTGTGTGTGTGTGTGTGTGTGTGGGTGTGTGTGTGCGTGTGTGTGTGTGTGTGTGTGTGTGGGTGTGTGTGTGCGTGTGTGTGTGTGTGTGTGTGTGTGGGTGTGTGTGTGCGTGTGTGTGTGTGTGTGTGTGTGTGGGTGTGTGTGTGCGTGTGTGTGTGTGTGTGTGTGTGTGGGTGTGTGTGTGCGTGTGTGTGTGTGTGTGTGTGTGTGGGTGTGTGTGTGCGTGTGTGTGTGTGTGTGTGTGTGTGGGTGTGTGTGTGCGTGTGTGTGTGTGTGTGTGTGTGTGGGTGTGTGTGTGCGTGTGTGTGTGTGTGTGTGTGTGTGGGTGTGTGTGTGCGTGTGTGTGTGTGTGTGTGTGTGTGGGTGTGTGTGTGCGTGTGTGTGTGTGTGTGTGTGTGTGGGTGTGTGTGTGCGTGTGTGTGTGTGTGTGTGTGTGTGGGTGTGTGTGTGCGTGTGTGTGTGTGTGTGTGTGTGTGGGTGTGTGTGTGCGTGTGTGTGTGTGTGTGTGTGTGTGGGTGTGTGTGTGCGTGTGTGTGTGTGTGTGTGTGTGTGGGTGTGTGTGTGCGTGTGTGTGTGTGTGTGTGTGTGTGGTTGTGAGACGGAGGGAGAGAGAGATAGAGAGAGAGAGAGAGAGAGAGAGAGAGAGAGAGAGAGAGAGAGAGAGAGAGAGAGAGAGAGAGGGAGACCAAGAGAGTTAGAAAGCAAGCCAACAAGGAAGAGCAAGAAAGAAATGGAGAGGTGATAACTAAAGAATCCAAGGTGGGGCACCCATTAGCATGACCAAAGGAGGTTTTTTTTCGTGCGAGGAAAAAGATTTTATCTCAAGTCTATGCCAACAAAAAAAGGCTAGCTGCCCATCAAAAACCCATAAGATCAAATATTGAAAGGGTTGTTGTTTACCAAAAGCAAAAGGACGGCCATAGTATGGGGCTAATAGATACGATCTCGTTGAAAGCTTATATAGAGTAAGATATAGGTCTTGGTATGGTTCTCTGTTCAATTTCATCCTTCCCATGTATGTTCGTCTCTCAACACTCGGCCCAGTTGGGACGTTTCCACGTTGATAGATGCACTATTATATGACACACCATTGTAACTGTGGAAAAAGCATGGAGTGGACTTTGTTGGATTCTTGACACAAGATTGACCCACCATATGCGCACAGATAGGAATTTTTTTAAATAACGTACTCTCCAATATTCCCCTTAGCAGGTAGAATAGGCACAATCGAGTTTTCCATGGGCCAATTTTGGGAGACTAATATAACATACCACTACAATTTTTTACTGCCCTTTCTCAAGCACATACTTACCTCTGAGCTGCTCTTTATTGCAACACATTAGAGATTTTACACTTGCTCATGGCACACATCAGATCATCCTCCCTCACTAAGCTCATTCAAGCACGCCTGTTTGATGGCCCTCATCTCAACTTGATATGAAAGGAACAACCATTTACTCAGCATGAGCAAAGATCCACAGCTCTGGTACAACTAGTTCACACAGACCTTTGGACCCCGAGTCATCAGTTCCGAAGATAAGTGGTAGAATGTGCAAGATAAATGCTAAGCCTCATTGACGATTACACACAATGATGTATTGCTCCTTGTTGAAGGAAAAGGGACATTCCACGGCCGCCATTTGTAATTTGACACCTCATTAGCTATGAGAGTGTTGACATCCACTATGCATTCTTCATACTAACGGAGGGAGAGAGCTCACTAGCCATGAACATGAGTTTTTTAAGGTCAGGGCATGTAGCACTAGATTTCAGCTTCTTTAATCCTAAAGCAGATTAGGGTTGTACAATATTGGCATTGAAGTTTGAATAAATCATTCCGTGCAATCATGATAGTAGCACTTGTCCCTCTTAGTCTTAACGGCAAGGTAGTGCAGTATTCTCTTTGGGTGCAAAATTGCATTCCCCATTCCCACTTTAAACTCGCAATAACTCATTGGCAATTACTATAGGAAGAGAAAGCCGACTAAACACTTATAAGGGTGTGGGGGAACATCACATGTTTTTAATGATCTCCAAATGATCACTCTTGGAAACTCGATAGCTCTAGATGGGAGGATATTTATATGGAACCTGGCACAATTTCAAAAGCTTGGCAATTTTATGGTTTGGAGGCTCTTTAGTTGATCAAATCATGACACATGGAGTTCCATGAGACACCTCATGAATATCAAGCAAGGAATTGAAGTGCTTTTCAACATTTGCATCCCGTGCAAGAGTCTAACTCACATAATCCAATGGTTTACCAGAAAAGTACCGCGAATCAAGCCAAAAATCCGGTCTATTATTTATGAGATTCTCCTTTTCAATAGGAGCAGAAGTAGTAATGACAACAACAACAGCAGTGCTAGTAGCAAAAATAGCTGCATCAACAAAAACATATAATATAGCAACAACAGGGTCCATAGTAGAAGGTACAATACCATCAACAACAACAAAATTCTTTGTAACAACAAAATGACCTCATGCCAAGCGTGATCACATCATTTGCCATGTCACATTTTAGGAATGACACAATTGCAATTGAAACTAAAGTCCTCCCTCTTTACCTACATCTGTGCAAACAGCTCCATCTCCATCAATATGTCCTCCATTGTAGTAGGCAAGGGCGGCCAACGACCGAGGTTTAGCTGGTCCCTTCACATGTCTCATTTTAGAGTAAGAGCAAAAATTGGTTGATTTCTCATGTCATTCTAGAGCAACACTTGATGAGGCCAAGTATGAAAGAGGGGGGATATTGAGAAGTGTTCAACACAATTCATACACATTCATGTGTAATAGAGTCATTAGGCAGGCAGTACATTCCATTGAATCACCCCTTTGAGTTGATGTCAGATGGACATCAAGCATTGAAGAATCTTTAATCCACTTAGGATGATCAATGAAGCTATTTGTTCCATCTACGTACAAAGAGGATGTTCCACGTGTAGATGCACATTCTTGATAGAAGGCAGTTGAAGCAAAGCTAAGTGAGATCTATGCCTTTAACACAAGGGCAAAGGTACCCCTACCACCTGGCAAATTATTAGTGGGTGCAAAGTGGATTTAACGGTCAAGTATCATTTATACAAGGCGCAACTCAGAGTTAAGGGGTATTAACAGATTCTTGGAACTGAGTTTGGGGACACTCTTGTACCAGTTAAACCATACTATAGCATTGAAGGATTGTTGAGTTTGGTAACAAATTACAATAAAGAGATTCACTACATGGATGTGAATAATGCCTTCATTTATGGTAAAAATCACAAAGGAATTTTCATGATCTAACCCGAGGGGGTCGATCATGGTCGTGGTAAAGTTTTTCAGCTAGATTGGGCATCTTATGGCTTGAAACAATCTCTACGATATTGGAATGAGGAACGTGCTGTGGGGTTGACCAAGGAAGGTTTCAAGAGAAATGCAACAGAATATTCCCTTTTTTTTAGAGGGTCAAGCTCAAACTTTGTGGGCTTCCTTGGTTACGTTGACAGCCTCAACATCTTCTCTCCATAGATCACTGAGATAAAGAGCAACAAAGAGCTTCTGGGTAACTGAGACAAGATGAAAGATTTTGGGGAAGTTCATACATTTTTAATGATGGAAGTGAAGAGGAACATGCAAGAAGAAGGAATTGATATTGAGTGACACTGGTTTGAAAGGGAGCTAGCAATCAAGTATGCACCACTGTTGGAGGATGTGTGACTAGTTTCAACTCGAATAACCCTTGGAGGAAGGTGCACCATAGCGAATGCCACTACGGACACAATTGGAGGCTCGACGGAGCTAAGCCTATATTAATCCATTTTTGGCAGTTCACTATATGCATCCACCACTACCAAGCCTGATTTTAGTCTATTATGAGCCTTCTCTTACAATACAAAGATTTCCCAACGTCACCTCCATTTTGATGCCTTGGTCTATGTTCGTAAGCACATCGTGGTTAGTGTCTACGTGGGATTGAAATTCACTTGTTCACCAGATGGGCTATAGTTGGTGGGTATCACTGACAAAAATCATGTAAAAAATACAAAGTGATGCCACTATTAAGGTGGATAAATATTTCAATATTGGAGGGAGAGTAGTGCCGTGGAGGAGTGCCAAGCAAGTCTGTATTACCACCAACTCAACAAAAGTAGATTATGTTTCCTTGAGTGATGAAGTAGAGGAGGCCACCTGGTGGTGCATTACTTTGCGTAAGCTTTGCATTCGTATCTTATTAATTCTTCTCATGTTCAACAATAAGAACCTAGTAGGCTATGAAACACCCTACTCCTTTTTTATTCTGATGTAACATATTTAGTAGGGGACGATGAATTCATGGCTCTACACGGGATATTTTCCCCCTAAAAATAAAGTTTTATTATTTGCGTGAGTTTAATTTGGCCCTAAAAAACCAAGCCAGATAAAGAACACAATTGCTTGACCCCAAGCCCTCATGTGATTGCGTAAATTCTGATATTGGACGCGCGTAGACAACAAGAAATGCGATTACACAGTCCAAAATGGATCGCTTGCAAGCACAAAAAAACATAAATTCTAAGCTACGACTTGAGGTACTTTTTCCCAATTAGAATACAAAAAGCTTATTGTTCATGGGGACAAATCAAGACTTTGTACGGTACATGTTTTTCAATAGAAAAATCGTAAATCAGTATAGTGCCCACAATGTGGGGTGTGCGAGACATGTTAAAAGTCGAAGCATGGTGGGGTAGTAAAAAGAAAACTATGTTTTGCATCTATACAAAACGTTTTGGAAATGCATGCAATTCAGGTGATGCATTATCTTTCTTTGCACATGGTCGTTATACTTCTCTAGAGTGTCATCACATCGCGCCATGAGGTTTTCACGCCAAGCCGTGGTCTTGGAAAGACCCAGCTACCAGCTTGGTGCACTCTACACAAATTCTTTGCACTTCCTCAAAGTGCTAGTGAAATGCGCCATGGCACCGTGAAGCCATGACCTGATTTTGTGCAGTCACTGAGTTGCTAAGTCATGGCTTAGCTCATTGCCCGATCATGTTCAACTCTGTCATTTTTAATTTGCAAAGGTTGAGCCTTAGTCCAAGGAAAATTTCCAAGCAAGACTCCCAACAAAGGGTGGAGTTGGAAATTGTATTGTTTTCTTATTAAACACGGGCATACAAATGTAATGAAGTAACATTTTTTTCACTAAGAGGTCCGGTAGATGAGATTATCATAGTATGCAATTGTCATTATTGGTGGGTTTGTCACTATTGTTATGCCCTCAAAAGGAATGGTTGGTCTCAAAAGCTCAACCTACATGTATTATCCATCGGGGGTGGCAGCAAAGCATCATTGACTAACAAATGCGTCCTCATTGGGTACGATATTACATAATTAGCTTCCTCTACTTATGTTAGTAGATGGACTTGGACGGTCCATCCCCATCCATTACACCTGAAGACTGACCAATTTAGCGAAAGGGTAAGTATTGACATGGTAGATATATATACTTGGGATAATACATGACTTACCCTGGATTAATTGTTCGAGTGAATAAACACCGTGTTGGTGCTTTTTGGTTGGATTTACTCCAAGGGTAGAGACTTTTTTGTACCACAGCTAGGCTGTTGTGTTACATGGGTGTTTTGTATAGGGAACAAGCAAGACTAAAAGGGTCATCCATGTGCCGCCAAATTTTCTATGAAACATATCCCATGAGTTTCAAACAAAACAAGTATTATTTGAAAAGGCATTTAAACCCCTTTTTGTTTAAATTTATGCATTATAGGCTTCAATCATCAACCGTATGGACATGTATAGTGAAAAATATGTGAAACATATGTCATCATTAGGACTGCCTGAGGTGAATTTTAATTCATGACCAAGATTTTGTGTCATTTTGAATATGAAAACATGAATCTGCATGTAGAATGATTACAATTTATGTGTTAGTGACATTCATGAATGTATGTATGTACAATAATCTGAACCAAATTATGAGCAAATACGTACATGGTGAATTTGGCCCAATATGTAGGTTGCAAAAGGGTTCATGATTGTAAAGACATCAACTAGCCACTTGCGTAGTGGTAGAGACTTGTGGATCCCCAAACTCTATCACAAGACACCTGATGCATAGCAAGAAAAACAAATGGCATGTCATATATCCATTTCATGCGCCACCAGCACATTACATCAACCCCATTTGGAGGTTTGTTGGGGATTTCATACTAAAAATGCATGTAACGGGAGCTTGTTAGGCCCTTTTCTTGCCAGACTTAGTAAGTGTATGCATGTGAAAACATGAAAACCAATTTTTCTCTGGGAAAGGGGTTTGTTTTGGATTCTCATGAATTTGAAATGGATTTAAGTGCAGAATAAGGTGTTCATCATTTCCTCCACACTATAAGGGACTTGATCAATGGAGTCTGCCCCTTGGCTAGTGGACGTTTGACAATTGATTATGTAGGGGTCCTCCATCAACGGCTTATGAGGCCATCACTCGGCAACATTTGTCTTTGACCGTTGATGGGCCTTTTGACCCATGATCCCCATATTCATGCTTGATTGCTACTATATCCTAATCAGGCCATATCCATATCGAGCATTGGAACATGAGTGTTACGTCCTTCAGATACATGAGCCCCTAGAATCTGTGAGTGTGCTTTCTTGTCATTAGAATCATGGGCATTTGTGCGTCGACCTTGGATCCTTACGCTAATCGGTTGAGGGCATTTTGGCACGTTGCCCCAACCTCCACTCTTTTGCTTTAGAATTTTGTAAGAGCTTTGATCACTTTCCAGCATGTTCAAAAAAAATTTCACAAACCATATCAATGTTTTTGTTTTGTTTTCAACCTTTTGACGGTGTTGGATCTTTACAAAACGCCTCGATATTGTCAAAGCCCCTAAACGTATTGCCGGAGCTTCTCGTCACAACCACTCAAGACGTAACCGCACACGCTTCGCTCGGCTCGAGCATCGAGGACCCAACACGTGCCTCATTGTGATTATTTTCATTCAGTACATGTACCCGACACATGTCATCAAAGTAAACTTACTGCTAAATGCAAATTACCTATTTGTCCCTCGAATCGTCTACTGTCCTGCACCTCACCCCTTTGAACCACCTAGGTTCCCCCCTTCATAACAATGGGTGGGCGGATGGTTAGGTTTTAATATTGTACGTGGCACGTACTTATTCTTAAGAGCATGACATGAGAGTGATCGAGCATAGAAACCGGGTCACACTTTGATGTTGCTTAGGGTCTGACAGTACAGGCCTTTTGTCACATACTCAGATCGGCCTCTTCCTACACATTCTTATGTTTGGGGGCTTCCTTAGCACAAAGCCCAGTGCCGGTCCCCGGAAGACAGGAGCACAAGCCTGGTCAGACGTGGCCACGTATCGCAGGTGTCAACAGTCATGCCGAGCGGCAGTGGCTGCAGCAGCGGCTACCGGGAAGGTATCCACCCAACATATGGGGCCGACCGAGCCCGTCACACTACATGTGACGGGCTCGGTCGGCCCAACGGGCCACTTTTGGGGGTCCACTGCATCGTAGCCCCCTAAAAGCCCCACCTTTGGGCCACCTGGCTCCCTTGCACGGGCCAGCAGAGGCATGCACGCCAGGTGGCCTCACCAAAGTCCGCCTCTCCCTTGAAAGGTCTTCGCAAACAGTCTGTCCATCGTTTTTGTCTCGTCTCAGGGGCTTAGGAGAGCCTTCGACTGATCACACAGTGTCACACAATAACACAATGTTCTAAGTCGACAGCGAGAATATCGATGAACTATTAAAAAGAAAAGGAGATTGAAACACTGCGTACGCGACATTCAAAGTCTTAATGTTGGAACAACAGCCTCCTTATCGGAAAACACCCGTAAACGTCAACGCATCGCGTTGACTCAAAACAGAACATGGAGCAAAAAGAAAAACCATGTCAAGAATTTCAGACCTACTAAGCAGACTGTACTCCTATAATCGTGTACCAAGTGTGAGCCTCCTAAAAAGTACATTCGCGGAAAGAACAAAACAAAAAAAAGGAACAAATATGATGCACCTCACATCAGCCATCTAATATCAGACACAATTACAGAAGCATGAATGACATACTATCTAGAACTAATACTTAAGTCTCAAATATCAATAATTAAATATCCTAACACCATAATGAACATTCTTTTTAAAATATAAGTTGAAAAACAATGATGAAGATAAAAATATTAGGAAAATTTAAAAATTGAAGATCGTTTTAAATGATAGAAACGAATGAAAAAACAAACACATGACATGGAAATAAAATTAATTCATGTGTAAAAAAACAATACCAGATCTAAAACTTATGAAATCACCTAACAACATATTGAGGCCGATTCTCCAATTCCAAAGAAACCAACATCAACTAAAATATTTCAATATCAAGTATGAATTTTTCTAATGTAATATTTGTGCCAATACATCAAATTTTAAAGTTAAAAATAATCATACAAAACAGAGTGATAAAATCAATATTTATAACCTATCACTGTAGGAATATTTGTTCTAGTAGTATAAAATGAAGCAAATATTATATGACATAGAAAAGAGACAAGAATTAAAGTTATCAACTACAAATTCCTTATCGTATCACTTAAAGAACAAAATTTGGGATGAAAAGTACGAAATATGAAAAAGAGAACACAAAATACATGAAAAAAATCAAGCTAAAATATACCGTATAAACATTCTCAGTAATGCATCCATTTTAAACAAGAAGAATTTAAACAATTGAAATCTATGCAAATTAAAATTAATAGTAGACTCGTCATTTATATTTTTTTCTTAATTCCGAAACTTATTCATACCGAACTCTAAAAGTTCATTTTCATCCTCCCTTGTCTATTTCAATGTCCATGTCTTTCTTTACATCTATTTCTATGCCTACGTCAATGTTTGTCTTTGCCCATGTCTACTTCCATGCCCATATCCATGTCCATGTCTATCAATATGTCTATTTTCATATCTATGTCCATTTCAATGTCCAATTTAACGTCTATGTCTATGTCTATACCTATGTCTATGTCCATGTTTGTGTATTTTTCTATGTCTATGTCCATGTCCAAGTCCATCTACATGTTTATGTCTATGTCAATATCCATGTCTATGATTCTTTTGAGTCAAATGCTCAGCTATATCTATATCTATGTCTATATCTATATTTATATCTATATCTATATCTAGATATATATCTATATCTATATCTATATCTATATCTATATCTATATCTATATCTATATCTATATCTATATCTATATCTATATCTATATCTATATCTACATCTATATCTATATCTATATCT
>SZWC01019212.1:20850-46227 GCA_023375785.1 Penium margaritaceum | reverse complement strand
CGCCGGCTCAAGCGCCGGCGCTTGGCCGGCGCTGTCGCGCCCTCCGGGGGCACGACGTGCCCGACCGACCGGACCCCCCCCCCCTCTTGGGCGGGGTCCCTCGCGTCGGGTCCCCCTCAGGCCCGACAGCAGCAGCTGCTGCAGCAACTGCTGCTGCGGTTGCTGTAGCAACTGCTGCTGCTGCTGCAGCAGCTGCCTGCAGCTGCTGTTGCTGCGGCTGCTGCTGCGGCTGCTGCGAATGCTGCTACAGCAGCTGCTGCAGCTGCTCGCCGCCGCCGCTGCTGCTATGGCTGCCGCTGCGCCTGCTGCACGCCGCTGCTGTAGCTGCTGCTGCTACTGCTGCAATGCTGCTGCTACTGTTGCAATGCTGCTACTGCTGCTGTTGCTGCTGGCGCTGCAGCTCCCGCAATGCTGCTGCTACTGGTGCTGCTCGCTGCCGCTGCCGCTGCTCGCTGCTGCTTCTGCTGCGAGCTGCTGCTGCTCGCAGCCGCCGATTCGCGCTAGGAACTGCGAGCGAGCTGCTGCTGCGAGGTGCTTACTCTTTTTTTTTTTTTTGTTCTTGTCAAAATGCCCAGCCAGAAACGACTGCTGCTGCCACCCGGTGCTACTGCTGCTGCTGCTGCTGTAGCACCAGCACGCTTCTGGTGCTGCTACTGCTGCTGCTGGCACACAGGCAACGCCACTGCTGTGGTCTCACGTGGTGGGAAGGCTGCGTCGACGGCGATCGGCTGTCTCGACAGGCCCGATGGATCTGCTGCAGCGGTGACTCTCACTGCTACTACTCTGTTGCGTCTCTGCTGCGCAGTTCAGTGAGAACTGTCTCACTGGCTCTGATACCATGAGAAGTTTCCTAGAACCTTCCTAACCACTTGCCGCGACACTAGGCGTCAGCGTCAGGTCAGCGTGTGACAACAGTCACAAGTTAGCGACAAAACTGCAAGGGTCTGGGTTGGGACACGAACAGAGTGTCAGGAAACTGAAACTGAATATAATTGCAGAGAGAGATGACAACTGACAAGCACACAGCATAAATACCTGCCGCGGCACACGGCGGGTGACGCACGCGGCAGTGTCAGTTTGTCCTAAAACCGGCTCAAAACCACTGTTTTGGCCGTAACTCTGCGCACAGGCATCCAAACGCAACACCGTCTGAACCTAGAGATGCAGGATCTCGAGCCGGACGCTACGACTGGTCACACGCACAAGTCCGGCATCGATCGGTGGACGGACAATGCAAAACATGCAAATCGGGCTCGAGAGCCAGTCCACCGAGAAAACTCTAGCACCTGCAGAAAAACTNAACTCTGCGCACAGGCATCCAAACGCAACACCGTCTGAACCTAGAGATGCAGGATCTCGAGCCGGACGCTACGACTGGTCACACGCACAAGTCCGGCATCGATCGGTGGACGGACAATGCAAAACATGCAAATCGGGCTCGAGAGCCAGTCCACCGAGAAAACTCTAGCACCTGCAGGAAAACTACAGAGCACCCCAGCATGCACCCGGGACGTCGTGGCAATCGTCTGGCAGCTGCTGGTGGCTGGATCCACCAACCGTCAGTGCTCCGGCGCCAGCTGGGCCCGCATCAGGGATCTGTCATGTCGTAGCTCCTGGATAAGTCCCTGGACGATCCGGAGTCCTGTCGGGTCGTCACGATCTCCAATGCGGCCACCGCTCACCATCAGCTCCGGGTACACCCGTAGCTGCCACGGCTGTGGCTCGTGACAGGTGGAAGCCACACATACCAACAGCGACCCCTCCCCCTCTTCGTCTGGTGTACTGAGTCCACGCTCGCAGGCCATTGAAGACCTGCGAAGCCAGCAGGATGAGATGCGTCGCCTCCAGAGAGAGCAGACTGACGCTATACGCACGCTGAGTGAGCTTCTGCGTGCTCAGTCCACGGCTCCTCAGCGGGTTTCTGAGGGAGCCGCCGGCGTCGCGGTCTCTACCCAGCAGTCGGCTCAGGCACCCGTGACAGGCACTCGACCTGTCCCACCACCTGCTGACCTCCTGGATGATGAGCCACTCATGCCAGGCATTACTCATGATTTCCCGGCTCAGGAGATTCGAGTTCTTCATGAGCGCCTCCGTCAGCTGCAGACGGGCACCCGATCGCCTCCGTTTTCCCCGATACGATTGTCACCTGACTGCCCCGGCGACTATCCACTTCCGGGAGTCTTCCCCGTCTCCCGTCCTCCTCAGCCTACGGTCGCCCTCCCCACGGAGCGGCAACCCAAGGACTTTGAGACACCACCCCCACGGTACATCACTGAGGACGGCTTCGACTGCTGGGAGATCCTCTTTCAGGTTTGGGCCACTTCAGAGGGCGTGTGGCCCTACTACCACAGCCAGTATCAGTCTACAGACCCAGCACAGGTGCTGACAGCAGCCAGGGCGATGCGCGGCCTCCTCTACGCCATGCCACGCGAGACCGTCGTCGACTTCCGCCCTTTCCTTGGCGAGCCTNTGCTGACCTCCTGGATGATGAGCCACTCATGCCAGGCATTACTCATGATTCCCCGGCTCAGGAGATTCGAGTTCTTCAGGAGCGCCTCCGTCAGCTGCAGACGGGCACCCGATCGCCTCCGTTTTCCCCGATACGATTGTCACCTGACTGCCCCGGCGACTATCCACTTCCGGGAGTCTTCCCCGTCTCCCGTCCTCCTCAGCCTACGGTCGCCCTCCCCACGGAGCGGCAACCCAAGGACTTTGAGACACCACCCCCACGGTACATCACTGAGGACGGCTTCGACTGCTGGGAGATCCTCTTTCAGGTTTGGGCCACTTCAGAGGGCGTGTGGCCCTACTACCACAGCCAGTATCAGTCTACAGACCCAGCACAGGTGCTGACACCAGCCAGGGCGATGCACGGCCTCCTCTACGCCATGCCACGCGAGACTGTTGTCGACTTCCGCCCTTTCCTTGGCGAGCTTGGCACAGGCACCGGCGCCGATCCACGCGGAGGTTGGGATCTGGCCCTATCCCTGCTGGCCGCAGAGACGCACGCCACCCGAGCAGCACACATTCGTGCCTTCCACTCTCTCCGTCAGGGACTTGGAGAGCCTGCAGCTGATTACTGGCAACACGCCATGCGCATCTACACGCGTCTTGGGACCTCCGGAGGCACACAGCTGTGGGCGCTCCGTACGGTGATGCTCGGAGTTCGCCTTGCGTATATTGACATCTTCACACGGTACAGCGACACCATCCTTGAGCCTTTCTCAGCCACTCTGCAGCTTCTCCCTTGGGCGCATCAGCTTTACCTCCAGGTGACTTCAGCCCGCGAGGCAGCCGTGGCCCATCAGGAGACTGCCCTTGCTGCAGCAGTCGTCGCATCACCACCATCATCCCTCCTGTCGTCTCCTTCATCGTCCATCATGTCCTCGTCTTCCTCCTCCTCTTCGGCCCCGCCCACACCCACTCAGATACAGGGTGTTGCAGCAGCATCTCAGGGGAAGAAGAAGAAAGGGAAGCGGGGACCAGGTCAGCAGCAGTCACAGTAGCAGTCGTCTTCCAGTGGTAGCAGTGGACGTTCTGTTCACTGCTACAACTGTGGCGGTGCCCATCGCTACACCGAGTGCCAGCAGCCGCTCGACTGGGCGTGGATTACTCGTGGGCTCCAGGCGGCACACGCTCTCTGTTCCGCGTCCAGCACGTCAGCCTCGACTTCCTCGGGACGCGTGGCAGCCACGAGTGCAGCTGTTCCTGCTTCCCCACCGGCGAGTAGCAGTGATCCGGACCCACGCGACCGCACCATCGCCGAGCTTCGTCACCTTCTGGCGCTCCGCTTTCAGGGAGGTGCGAGTGTGTTGTCACAGCCGAGTGATTCACAGACTGTCGGTCCGTCTGTCCATGTGGCTTGGGATGACTCGTGTGGGGGGGGGCACAGTCGACATGTGATGATGATGGGCCTGACTGTACAGATTGGGTTCATGAGTCCCACCTTTGTGCCCTTCGTCGTTTCTCCCCACCTGCTGCTCAGCGTCCGTCTGAGGCCGAGTGTTCCATTGCCCGTTGTACAGTGACGTCCTCCAGTCGTGATGCCGGTGGCACTTGGATCATCGAGTCAGGTGCCACTCATCACATGACGTGTCGTCGTAGTGAATTCGTTGTTCTCGGCCCTGTTGCGTCTGTTCGTTCCGTTCGCACCGGCTCTGGTCAGTCCTTGCCAGTCCAGGGTGTTGGGATCGTGCGCTTCGATGGTCCGTCTGGCCCCTTGTATCTCTCCGAGGTGTTGTTTGTGCCTGACCTTGAGCTCAGTTTGCTTTCTGTACGTGCTTGCACACTGATGGGACTCTCTGTGGAGCACACTGCCGAGTCCGCGACTGTGACTGCCAGTGGCACTCGCAACATTGTTCTGCGTGCCTCTGTTGTGGATGACCTGTACCGTGTTTCCCGGACTTCTGCCCCTTGCTCCACTTCCCCTTCAGCTCGTGTTTTTGTCAATGGTGTTCTGTCTCCTGAGCACAAGCGATTGCTTCATCAACATCTGTGTCATGTAGGCTCCGACACTGTGTCAAAGCTCATTTGAACACAGCCCGCTCTCGGTCTTGATGCGGCTTCTTTCGAGAAGCCGCCCAAGACCGATTGTCTTTTCTGCGCCCAGGGTAAGATGCATCGCTGCACCTACCCTGACTCACGATCTCGCGCACTTCGCCCTCTTGAGCTCATCCATTCGGACCTTCTTGGTCCTCTTCCTGTCGAGTCTATGTCCGATAGGGGTCGATACGTCCTGACGCTGACTGATGACTTCACCCGGATGCGGTGGGTCTACAGCCTACGCCAGAAGAGTGACGCCGCTCTCGCGGTTCACCTCTGGCTAGTGATGGCTGAGCGTCAGTCCCGCCACACGCTGCACACTTTCCGATCAGATCGTGGTGGCGAGTTTCTCGGCGAGATGGATAGCTTCTTCGCTGAGCACGGGATTTTTCACCAGGTCTCCGCTCCTGCTACTCCTCAGCAGAACAGTGTTTCTGAGCGTTGGAACCGCACCATGGAGGATGCAGTTCGCGCTATGCGGTCTGAGTGCGGTCTCCCAGAGTCCTTCGCTTTTGAGGGCTTTGCCTACATGACTTGGGTCTGGAACCGCCTCCCGCACGGTCCTCTTCCGGACCACGTCACACCGTATGAGCTCTGGTTCGGCCATCGTGCTGACCTTCGTCTTGCTCGCGTCTGGGGGTCCTTGGCTTCCGTGTGGTACATCGAGGACCAGCAGGGGTCCAAGGTCTCACTGCGAGGTCTCTTGTGTGCTTTCATCGGCATCTCCCCGTGATCGAAGACCTTGCGATTTTGAGACTCTACCCGTCGTCGTATTATTGAGTCACGCGACGCGCTCTTCTTTGAGTCCCTCACCTACCGTGATCTGACGTCGATTACGTTGCTGTCTGTCACGCACATCCCTTCGTGTGAGGTTTCTTGCCGGATGGGGGAGTCTTCGCCTGTGAGCACCCCTTGTCAGGCTGATGTGTCCGTTCGAGCTCCCTCCACTTCACGGTCTCCGGCTCTTGATGACCCAGCGATCATCGCTGTCGGCCCAGAGACCTCTCCAGCACCACAGGTTTCTACCCCGGTTCCCTCGCCTCCCTCCGGTACCCATGATCCTACACATGTGCGTACTCCTGTGTTCGCCGACACTCCTGCCTCTGTGTGTGGTCATGCCTCATCTGTCCCTACTGCCACACCGAGTCCCGTGTCTCCCACAAACGCCCCTCCTCGCACGACATCACCAGCTCCCTTGGCTCAGCTCTCCCCGGCTGTGACTGTGCCCGTTCCTGAGCCTGAGGTGCGCCCCTCGAGCCCAGGTTACTCCCGTGAGCCTGGCGGTCGTCTTCGACCATTGGACTTCGGAGCTCAACGAGCGTCTGGTCTTGCACCCAGGCGCTCCACTCGCAGCGTCGCGAGTGGTGACCCCGGCACAAAGGCCCTAGGCCTGAGTGTCTGCATTGAGCACACAGAGGTACATCCAGCGTGTCCAATAGGGCACGACCTCGTCACTCGTGAGTTCCACATCGCTTGTGATGCAGCAGCCGATCTTGTGGTAGTCAGACCTAGCACTGAGGCGTGTGCTCTTGCCACGCAGAGCTCTCCCGCTTTAGCGCCTGACCCGGGCACACTGAGGGAAGCTCTCTCATCACAGGATGCTGACGCTTGGCGTGCTGCATGCGAGGATGAGCTTCGAGCCATCCGAGAGCACGGAGTTTACGAGCTAGTCAACCTTCCACCTGGAAGGAAGGCTATTCAGGTCAAGTGGGTCTTTCGCAAGAAAGTGAAGCCAGATGGCTCACTGGAACGCCACAAGGCTCGCTTGGTTGTCAAGGGGTACTCTCAGATTGAGGGCATCGATTACACTGACACCTTCGCCCCTGTCGGCCGTATGACCTCAGCTCGAGCTCTGTTCAGTGTAGTGGCTCAGCATGACTGGGAACTACACCAGATGGATGTGAACAATGCGTTCCTCCATGGCTCTCTGGATGAGGAGATCTACGTGGCTCAGCCACCCGGTTTTGAGGATGGCGATAAGGTCTGGCGCTTGCGCAAGTCCTTGTACGGCCTCAAGCAGTCTCCTCGGTGTTGGAACCAGGAGATCACTGGCACCCTGACTCGTGCTGGATATGTACAGAGCGAGGCAGATCCCTCTCTCTTTATCCGCCGGACGCCTGGGCGGTTCACCGACATCATGGTCTATGTCGACGACCTTCTGATCGCGTCTCCTTCACTGGAGGCCGTGAAGGAGGCCAAGGCCGTCCTCCAGACTGCCTACAGGATGAAGGATCTTCGTCCTGCAGTGGTGTTTCTCGGCATGGAGATCGTACGAGACCGCAGACGTCGTACTCTGCTACTGCACCAGGCCCGATACGCACGCGTTGTGGGGGAGCGTTTCAGCGATCTCCTCGGCGCAGTGCCCACGGCTTCCACACCCCTCACACCCGACGGGCAGGATGCCCTGAAGGTGGACGATCCCACACAGCTGGGGGAGACAGTGGATGTGACCTTGTACCTCCGTCTCATCGGATCCCTGATGTACCTGGCCACAACCACACGTCCGGACATCGCATTCGCCGTCAACCTCCTTGCCCAGTTTTCGCAGGCTCCACTTGCTAGAGCCCTTCATGCGGCTGTGCGAGTGGTGCGGTACGTGGTCTCCACACCGTACCTCGGACTCTGCTTTCGCCGGCAGTGTTCGGTGGTCCTTGATGGCTACACCGACAGCGACTGGGCCTAGAGCCCAGACGGACGCAGTCGCACCGGTTACATGTTCTTGCTTGGTGGTACCGCTGTGTCCTGGCGCAGTGGGAAGCAGGGCTTCATTTCACGTAGCTCATCAGAGGCAGAGTATGTCGCTCTGGGAGCAGGGGCTGCTGAGGCGGTATGGCTGCAGCATCTATTCCTTGAGCTGGGTCAGTCAGTACCCGCCATTGTGCTTCGTTGCGACAACCAGAGTGCTCTTGCTATTGCGGAGAATTCTGGTGTCTTCCATGCTCGCACGAAGCACATTGCAATAGAGGATCACTTTTTGCGTGACTTGGTGGAGCGACACGTGATCTCCGTCATTTGGGTTGGCACTCACATGCAGCGTGCTGACTTCTTGACGAAGGCACTAGCACGCGGAAAGTTCCTGGTGGCCATTCGTTCTGTCGGGCCTCGCCCCTTGCCTGAGAGTGGTTGAGTGTGGGGTGTTGTGGTGGCCATTCACTACGTCGTTGCACGCTTTGTTGTACTTGTTTCAGTGCTGCACGTGTATGGACATGCATACCATCGGGTCATGGGGGAGTGTTGTGATTTGTGACGTTCTTGTCGACCTGTACAGTTTACTGTGACCACTCGACCGTGTCCATACTCGTGCAGATCCCTGATGCGGACCCAGGCGGTACCGGTGCATCGTCCGGTGGCGGACTACTGGTTTGGAGCTGACCGACGGCCGTTCCAGAGCTCTGGACGCTACTCGGGACCTCCTGCAGTTTTTCTGCAGCACGCAGGACTTTATCGGTGGACTGGCCGTGGGCCCGATTTGCATGTTTTTGCATTGTGTTTCCACCGTTCGATGCCGGATGCATGCATGTGACCAGTCGTAGCGTCCGGCTTGTGATTCTGCATGTCTAGGTTCAGACAGCGTAGCATTCCGACATGTGTGCGCATAGTTACGGCCAAAATAATGGTTTTGGGCTGGTTTTAGGACAGATCTTGCACTGCCGCGTGCGACACCCGCCGTGCGCCGCGGCAGGTACTTATGCCATGGACCTGTCATTTGTCATTTCTCTCTGCAATTATATTCAGTTTGAGTTTCCTGACACTCTATCCGTGTCCCAACCCAGACCCTTGTAGTTTTGTCTCAAACTTGTGACTGTTGTCACACGCTGACCTGGCGCTGACGCCTAGTGTCACGACAAGTGGTTAAGAATGTTCTAGGAAACTTCTCATCTCCGTCTCACCCCGCACTATCAGCCCATGTCTAAGAGAAGATTCTAGGAACCTTCCTAACCACTTGCCGTGACACTAGGCGTCAGCGCTAGGTCAGCGTGTGACAACGGTCACAAGTCAGAGGTAAAAACTGCAAGGGTCTGGGTAGGGACACGTACAGAGTGTCAAGAAGCTCAAATCTGAATATAATCGCAGAGAGAAATGACAACTGACAATAAAACAACATAAATACCTATTGCGGTTCACGGCAAGTGACGCACACGTAGTGTCTGTTTGTCCTAAAACTGGGCTAAAATTATTGTTTTGACCATAAACCTACGCACAGGTATCAGAACGCACCACCGTCTGAGCCTAGAGATGCAAAATCTTGAGCCGGACGCTACAACTGGTCACACGCACAAGTCTGGCATCGATCGATGGACAGAAAATGCAAAACATGCAAATCGGACTTAGGAGCCAGTCCACCGAGAAAACTCTAGCGTGTGCAAAAAATCCAGAAAGGACCCCGGCAACCACCCGGGATGTCGTGGCAGTTGTCTCGTAGCTGGTTGTGCACGGAGCCACCACTCGTCGGTGCCCTGGCGCCAACTGCGTCCGCATCATGGATCATGTCGTCATGCTCTCCAGTAACGCCGCTCCATACCACGAGTACTGGGTATACGGATAATCACCGCGTCATCGCTAGTGATGGGTGGAAGCCACACAAACCAACACTCCCCTTGGCTAACACAGCCGTCACCGCAATGACAAGTGAGGTGCTACGCTCACTATCCTTCGTAAACACCAACCATAATACAAGGTCTCCTCGAGACAGTGGTCTAACTCACCAAGTGTCTGGGTCTCGACCGTGCAACTCATAATCCACACACCCACGTGCCAAACATCACACAAGAGGTACAAATCAACAAGGTCTCCTCATGACCCTCGGAACATGTCTCCGGGGTCCGGGTCTCGACCACACCTGCTCGCATGCATGGAAAATACAGACCACATGGAGGCAATGGGTCTCCATGTCACACCGGTACAAGTCACCAGGTGCACGGGTCTCGACCAGCATAACCTCAACCGGAGCAGCGTGCCAGACACAAACTAACCACACTGTCCTCAGAAGGGTGTCAGGCCAAAGCCCACACACCAACACCCCCCCTGGGCTGCAGAGGCCGGCCCCCCCATGGCCACACACCCCTGCAAGACAATAGTAAGGATGAAAATGATGCTGGTCGGATGTGCTCCCACATAGCCTCACCCTGGTGTGCCGTCGTCGGTGTCATCGTCGTCGCTGTCGTTGTCGTCGCTGTCGTAGTCGTCACTGCTGTCGTCACTTACTGCTCTGACTGGTGCAGCGCTGAGGGCCTCTTCCAACTGCATCACCTGTTGTATGCCAACCATCTGCTGAGTTGCACACTGCCACGCGGACTCTGCAGTGTCGAGACGTGCGTACAGCTCGTCAAGCTCTGCTGCGGCTCTCGGCCGGGCGGTTGCATCTGCGACATGTAGGCAGTCAGTTGCGGAACGAACTTGACGGTGGACCTCGATCACGTGCGCATCGGCCCGAGCCACAGCCTCCTGCAGCCTCGACTGCTCATCGCGTAGGTCAGCTGTCGAATCGTCAGTCGCCTGGCCGCCAGTTGCTGGCAGTGCATCAACACCAGACAACGTGTTGGAATCTGCAGCGTCTGTATCTGCAATAGGTGCTACTGTAGAGGCTCCAGCTACTACTGGCACAATTGTCACTCGGGTGTCGACTCTTGGTCGAACATCGGTATCCGCCAATGAATCTACATCTGCTGCATCGTCACCGTCATCGGGAGCCCGTACAGTGTCCCGGGGCTCCTCCCAACCACTGGTGTGCAACCTATTGCCCCCCTGCCGCTGAACGTCCGCCCGTCTCCGACGTACATCCTATAAAGTCCTCTCAGCTACCTCGAGACGCGTGTGCATATCCTCCACGCACTCCTCGGCAACCTGCCGTGTTGGAACATCCATAGTGTAACAACGGTTGCTGGCCTCCCGTAGCTCGGCCATGAGACCCTGCACGTGCGCCTCCGCTTGAGCCACATCTACCTCCTACTCGTCGACCGCGGAGTGTAGGCGCTCGGGTACGGGAATTGTAGCTCGGACATGTGCAGGTGTGTCGGCAGCTAGAACCGCCATGGTGTCTGCGATGCCGGTCAGGACAGCCATGAGCCGGAGGTCTGCAGCTCGCTCTTCATCCTCCACAGCAAATGCGCCTATAGGCGTGACTGCTGTAGACTTAGCTGATGCCATGGGCACAACCGTCACTCATCTGTCAAGAGTGTGGGCCATGGTAGTAGCTGCTCCTGCACGGGCCGTCGCTGCTGAAGCATCCACTGATATCACCTCCTCCAACTGCCAGCGCAAGTTCGACCGTCTCCACACTGGACCGTGGAATGTCCACTCAGCAGCCTCGAGGCGCGTGTACACATCCTCGACGTCTACTGCCGCTAACCGATGACCCGCGGCGTCTACGGTGCTCCAACGTGTGCTCGCTACATGTAGCTCAAGCATGAGGTCCTGTACGTTCCTATCTGCACGTGCGACTGCATCCTCTTGGTCGCAAAGCGTGGAGTGTAAACGCTCGAGCGTAGGGGCCTGCTTGGCAGCTGGTGCATCAGCTACTGCTCGAGCTGCGTCCTCCGCGATGGCTGCGCCTCCATAGACAGCTACCGCAATGGTACTCATCATAGCGGAAGTGCTGGAAAGCTTGACGTCTCCTGCCTCTCCGGGTACCCCCTCCGCATGTGCACCTGCAATGGCAGATGCTGTGGCAGAGCGAGCATCTACCCCTGCGCAGGCTGTACCAGCTGTTACAGGAGTGACGACCATCCTACTGTCTGTACCAACAAGCGCGTCCACTGCCGGCGTCCCGTCAGTAGCAATGGATGCAACTGCCGCTACTATCACGACGTCGATGGCTACCGACACACTCACTGCCTGGACGTCTGCTCCACATGTGTCAGCTTTCATCGCCACTAGTACTACTTCCCCATCCACTGCCGTTGCCACACCTGCCTCTGTGGTTGTGGTCTCTGTTGCCATACTTGCCTCTGTGGTCGTGGTCTCAATCTCCATCTCTACGTCTGCCTCCAACTCCACGTCGGACCACTTGTCCATCTCCGACTCCACGTCGGACCACTCCTCGAATGTCTCATCCTCACTGAGAGCACCGTCTGCACTCTCCGGTGGTCGTCGACGGAGACTCCATCCCCCCTTCGACCAACGCACCGGTAAAAGCTGGGAAGGGATGCCGTACCAACCCTGCGACTAGGGATGAGAGAGTCATCTCCGTTGTGATGTCTGCCACTGCTGCGACTGCTACTACCTCCTAGGAAAGTCTTGCCAAATGTGCCATCTGATGCCTCGCGTGTTGATTGCAAGCGCGACGCCGTCGAGCTAAAGGGACTACCATAGAAGCGGAGGGGACAACGGTCGGGATGACTCCAACTGACTCCAGGAAAGAGCGGAGGGCATCAGATGTGGAGCTAAGGTCAGGAGGTGTGGCATGGTCAGGTGATGACAATGATGGAGGTGAGGCTGGCGAGGAGGAAGATAGGGGTGTCTGAAGTGGCACAGTGGCAACGGTCCACTCAAAGACCACATGGTCTGTGAGCTGTTGCACCATACGCTTCAGGCCCTGGAGCTCGGCGTACAACACCGACATAGCTCCACTGAGGGGTACGACGGTATGAGCTGATGTCTCTGAGTCGGATGGTGGAGTAGGGCGGGACCGTAACCAGGACGGTCGCCACCCAGCAGGGCGCAGGCGACACTGGCGCCAGCCATGGTGTCGGTCACCACAAAAGTAGCAGGCAAAGCCGTTGGACGCATGGGGCGTGTGCCACGGCTCCAACTGCCACAGCGCTGGTGGAACCTGCCAAACCTGCACTACAGGTGTTAGCCAAGACGCCGGCTGCACCCCTTGCCATGCCGGTGTGCTCATCTCAGGAGCGTGGTGTGGGTGAGTGTATAAGATACTCGCTCCCACTGGCACAAGGCCATAGGGGGAGCCGGGCGATCAAAGCACAGTGTCTCAGATGTGCTGTGACACCGTCACGAGGTTGGCCACCACCACGTTGGTGGTACGTTGATGTCCGACTGCTATGCGCCTATCGTGCGGCTGCCGTGTGAACTCAAGTCGCCTACGGTGCTGTTCTTGCTATGACTACTGCTGCTGCTCCAGTTGCCGTCGTCAGCCGACGACTGTGGCCTCAGACCACCTTCGCCGCTGCTGCTACTACTATGTCTCATGCGGCCGTTGCTGCTGTTGCAGTTGCCGTCGTTTGCCGACGGCGAGTTAGTGCACCAACGCGTGGGTGCACCCGTTTTATTTTCACTCTTTTTTTTCGGTGCTGCCTCCTCGGGTGCCCCTTTTGGGGTTGTTGTGGGGTGCCACACTGGAGGACCCCTCCCCCCTTGTCCTCTCCACCCCCTTTTTTTTTGGGCTGCCTGGCTTGACCCTCGCGGCGAGCTCGTCGATCGGACGAGCTCGCCGATCGGCGGGCTAGCCGATCACCGTGAGCTTGCCACAAGCTCGCTGCGAGCTCACCACGAGCTCGCTACGAGCTCGCCGTGAGCTCACCGCGGGAAGCTGCAAGGCATACCAGACGCAATGGTGGTAGCGGCAAGTGCTGCTCCCGCCTTGGCTGCCCCTACTATGCGTGCTGCTACTACTGTTGTTATGCGTGTGTGCAGGTGCGACTGCACGCTACAGCTCCTCGCTGCCGCTGCAGCAGCTGCTGCTGCTGCTGCCACGTGGTGCTGTTGCTATTGTAGCTGCTATGGCTGTTGCAAGGCGGTGATGCGCACTGCTGCTGCACGCACCTGTTGTACGCTGCTACTAGGCTGCTGCGCAACGGCTACTGGCACGTTGCTACTGCACTGCCCTACTGCTGCTGTATGGCTGTTAGTGAGCAGCCGCACTGCTGCTGCTACTACTGGTGTGAGGCTGCCGTGCAACAGCTGCTGGCATGCTACTCCTACGGTGCCCTGTTGCTGTGTTGCCCTGCTGCCGCTACACAGCTGCTGGTGAGCAGCCGCGTGGCTGCTCCTGCTGCTGCGCGACGGCCCAACTGCGTGGCTGCGATTGCTGCTGCTGCATTGGCTGTAGTGGCTGCGGCTGCTGCTGCCTCCCCAACTACTGTGGTTGCTGCCGCCGCTGGTTGTTGCTGTTACACGCGGCTCAAACGGCCACTGAAATCGCCGATGTCGCGTGCTGCTATCGCCATTGCCTCTGCTGCAACGTACCTATGATGGGTCCTCCTAGGACTTGCAGCTCCTTCTGTGGATGTCTACTGCTGCTGCCACTCACTGCTACTACTACTGTTGCGTCTCTGCTGCGCACCAGCACGAGCTGTGGCTCGCCTGCTCTTATACCAAGAGAAGCTTCTATGAACCTTTCTAACCACTTGCCGTGACACTAGGCGTCAGCACTAGGTCAGCGTGTGACAACGGTCACAAGTCAGAGGCAACAACTGCAAGAGTCTGGGTAGGGACACGTACAGAGTGTCAAGAAGCTCAAATCTGAGTACAATTGCAGAGAGAAATGACAACTGATAAGAAAACAACATAGATACCTGTTGCGGCTCACGGCAAGTGACGCAGGCGCAGTGTCAGTTTGTCCTAAAATTGGGCTAACATCACTGTTTTGACCATAAACCTACGCATAGCACCACCGTATGAGCCTAGAGATGCAGAATCTCAAGCCGGACGCTACAACTGGTCACACGTACAAGTCCGGCATCGATCGGTGGACAAAAAATGCAAAACATGAAAATCGGGCTCGAGAGCCAGTCCACCAAGAAAACTCTAGAATCTGTAGAAAATCCAGAAAGGACCCCGGCAAGCACCCGGGATATCGTGGCAGCTGTCTGGCAGCTGGTAGTGCACAGAGCCACCACTCGTCGGTACCCTGGCGCCAACTGCGTCCGCATCATGGATCATGCCGTCATGCTCTCCAGTAACGCCGCTCCATACCACCGGTTTTGGGTATACGGATTGTCACCGCGTCATCGCTAGTGACGGGTGGAAGCCACACAAACCAACAGTCTACCCCGTGTAGTAGCTAGCCTGTATTGCTCATGGTGTTGTGTGATAGCATGAAAGTGAGCTGGTGAGTGTCGCACACCATGGATGTGGTAAGTGTTGTAGATTTGCCCCTCTACATGCCCAAGTGCGGCGCCGGGAGGCGCCGACGAGCCGCCAGAGAGAGGAAATTCCTCGTCGACGGATCTGGCGACTCGATGATTGCTCGGATCCTAAAATGGAGGATTGCCCCTGAAAGTTGACAAGTTGCTGAATCCGGTGGAAGTTGTTTCACCGGAATCGGACTAGTAACGAGGGAGATATGGGCTTCCAAAGTTGGGGTGTGCGCGACGGTTCTGGGAGCCGGCCGCGGTTCGACTTCCGGTGAATTATCGACCGGAACGAGTAACAAAATGCCATCTGGGGATTTTGCTCCGGAAGGTCTGCCGAGGCGTCCGGTGGATGATCCGCCGGATTTCAGGAGTGCAGTTTGTTACTGAGGGACTTAGCCAAAATCCTGGCTCGGAGTCCGAAACTCAGTAGTACAGTTTGTTACTCGGGGACTTGGTCAAAATTCCGACTNTGCGCCTCCGGAATGGCGTTTTGATGGGTCCTTGATGTGTGAGGGCGCCTCGGCGGGCGACGTGGTGCGCGCCGCCGACAGAGCGGCTGACTTGGGGTGCTGCGCTCCGGATGACGTAGCGGGAGCTACGGTGATCCGAATCGCGCACGGTTTGGTGCGTTGGAGAGCTCATGATTAGCCCTACAAATGTTCATATCATGTCCATGTTAAAAAAAAAACTAATGCAAAATCGCGTTCTTCCCTTCGCAAAAGTGACTGTCTCACAAATGCCTTCAACTCCCAGAAACATAGCGTGAGGCGACCAGAAAGCTCACGCTTAGACTCAGAACCCGCGCAAAAGAAGCCGTGAACGCAGAAGACCCGTCGGGACACGTTGGAACTGCCTCCACCCGGGGGCCGGTTTCTGACAGTAAGCTTTTGCCTCATAATCGAGTGTCACAAGAACAAACAACATTGGGAAGAGGGAGTGAGAGTCTAAGACGCCGGTGAGTGTACACCCACACAAAGCAGCCGCTCTAGTGAGCATGCACCGCCATCCGGGGGTCGAGCCCGACCTCTTAGAATTAACTGAGGGCGGCTTCTCACCAGTGTACGGCTAGAGACCGACACGGTGGCCCCCTAAGGATGAGCACCCGGGATAACAAGCAGCTCCCCTAAAACACTCATAAGCAACCAAGCATGATGTAGGGGTTGACAGTGAGAATGTACGAGCCCTAGCATCTACTACATAATCACAAGATAGTCAAATCTGAGTCGTGCTTGTGCCAGATGGCCCTACCGGATAGCTTGATTACTACACGATGAGCCTGGTGATAGGAGCGAGAGCGCCCTTGGGCAACGGCTCCCAATTTGTAGCCATGATCACTCAATCTGTACAAGCGTGTGTGCGCCATGGATAGTGAGACAAGAGGGAACGAAGATGTGAGTGGCCAAGGAGTAGGAAAGAACTCAAACACACCCCCATGACCCGCAAACAAGCATCCCTCAAATTGTGTAAAAAAGGCACACACAGGAGTGCATAAGTGTCATGGTGAAAAACAAGACAGGCAGACACCAAGTACCTCACCCTCGGTCATGGGGAGATGTGAGACCACCTGCATAAACAACACACTTGAGACATTTCTGCTAAGTGCCTTAGTGAGAAAGTCAGCCTTCTTTGATCTTGTGTCCACCCAAGCAACTCAAACAATGCTAGCGGTAATGCACTTACGGACAAAGTGATTCTCTACATTGATGTGCTTGGTGCGTGAATGATGCATGCCATTATTTTTCATAATGGCTTTTGTGCTTTGATTGTCACAATGCAGAGAGATACAATGAATGGGTACACGTAGCCGCTGCAACAGGACACAGACCCAGACAACTTCACACGTACCTTCGCCAAGAGCCACATACTCAGCCTTAGCTGTGCTATGGGAAATACACCATTGTTTTCCGCCTCTCCAAGAGACAGTTGTGCCACCAATCATGAAGACATATCCTGTTCTAGTCCATGCATCAGAGTCATGTGCCCACTCAGTGTTGGTGAACCCATCCACAACCACTGAGGGTTGTGCACGAAAGTATAGCCCAGTTCATGGTGTGGATAGGACGTAGGGCACCACACGTAACGCGGCCTCAAGATGACGCTCTCTATGGAATTGGGAGAAGTAAGCAAGGAAGTCCACCACTAAGGCAACGTCGGCACATATGGTGGTGGCAAGATACATCAAGGAGCCAATGACCCGGAGGTAGTCTGTTACATTGATAGTCTCCCCCAGTTTTGTCAGCTCTGAGGACTTTAGCAGTAGTTGGCCTCCTGGGGTCATGGGTGTAGAGGCTGAGGACACAGCTGTAAGCAGTGGCCCAAACTGCTCCCCCAAGTTGCGAACATATGCAACCTGATGGACATGTAAGGTACGACGAGGGTGATCACGCTCTAGCTCCACGCTGAGAAAGACACAGGCTAGACCAAGGTCCTTCATCTTGTATGCAAACTAGAGGAGAGCTTTTGCGGACTGAAAAACTGTGACGCTGGGAGAGGAAATCAAGAGGTCATCCACATAGACAAGGATAGCAACAAGTGGTCGAGATGAAATATTGAGGAAAAAGGTGGGATCCACTATGCTCCTTCTGAAACTTCCCTTTTCTAGGGTGGTTGCGATCTCGTGATTCCAACAATGTGGAGATTGTTCGAGCCCATGAAGGGCCTTGTAGAGCCGCTATACCCGATTCGTTCCATCGGTGAAGCCGGGTCGTTCGACCATCTGGATTTCCTCGTCAAGTTTGCCATGAAGAAAGGCATGGTTGACATCCATCTGTTTGAGTTCCCAATCATGATGGGCCACATGACTGAGTAGTGCCCTGGTAGTAGTGTATCGACCAACTAGGGCAAAGGTCTCGGCAAACTCAACTCCTTGGAATTGCAAGAATTCCTTCGCTGTGAACCGTGCCTTGTGCCGTTCAATCGTATTGTCGGAGTTCAGATTTTGTTGGTATACCCACTTTGGTGCTACTGCTTTATGCCCTGGGGTGAGATCAACCAGTTCGTAGACGCCATTCTTAGAGAGGGCATCAATTTCAGCCCGCATGGCCTGGTCCCACAGATTGGAGTCTTGGGTGCAGTGCAAGCATCCTGTATTGTCAAGGGTTCAGGTGAAAGAGGGGGCAGACCAGCGGGTGCAAAGCAGGAGGCAACATACCCAGCCATAGATGAATCAAGAGCCAAGTGGAACTCCTGATCAATAAGAGAGTATCCAAGGGCAGTGACGGGATGCACGATGGACATAGCAACAGGTGGGGAGGCGGTCACGAGGCCAAGAGCGCGGAGACAATGCTCACCTGAGACAATAGGACGAGAGGGAACAGGAAGCGCAGGGAGGCGACCACCCCGAGTGTAGGGAGACACAGGAGCCACATAAGAGGTTGGCTTAGAGACAGTAGATGGCTCACGCACAGCAAGCATACAAGGGTCAGACGGCGCAGCTGAAGCAGGCGGTACAGTACAGACAAAGGGCTCAGAGGAAGGAGCTGGCACAGAGGAGGTAGCTGGTTCAGAGGCAGCAGGCGGGAAGCAAGTAGCAAGTGAGGCAAGATGGAGGTATTTGTTTTGCAAGTTTCTCCACCAGTCGGTGAAACCGGCGGGATTGAACTCATAGAGTGCCCTATTATGTGGGGGTAAGTTAGTGGGGACTAGGGCAGCAGCAAGGCGCTCAAGTTTAGAGTGAGAGGCATGTAGATACAGATCAGAGAGCTCGGGGATGTGACCAATGACAATGGATAGGCATGCAGAGAGAGGGCCAGGTGCTGTTGTCCCCAAGTCGTGTAGTAGACGCAGACTCAATGTCCCGTACTCATTGGCCGTTTCATCCGCGTGCATGTGAAGGGTGTTAAAGTGCACAATGAGGGCGCTTTGACCGGCATGTCCAGTCACTGTCTTACGACGAAGAATGAGTGCATAGGCCCCAATGGGGTCTGTAGGGACACCGCAAGCCGGGTCAGCATTATACGTACCAATGTCTTCCAGTAGTCCTTAAGACCCGACGTTAATGAGCACGAATGACACTGGTGGCCTCGGCAGGCTAAGGGACGAAAGGAGGCTTGGATGGTGAGTAGTATTCCCACAATACTTCATCTTGTGCCCACGCGGTTAAGCAAGTTTCCCATGAGGAGAAGGTGAGTGTAGAAGTGAACTATGGAGGTGCACTCTTGAAATATTTCTGTCTGGGTGGAAGGAGCACTCGAGCAAGTGCAGCAGCTAAGAGAGTGGGAGAAGTGGAGTCAGTCGCTGTAGTGGCGGATGCGGAGGACTTGACAGAAGTAGTTGCCTCAAAAGGAAGGTCAGCGACAAGGGCAGGGACGGCACGCAGATGCTCTATGACCAAATTGGCAACAGTTGTAGCCAGTTCTTGTCGGTCCAGTGCACCACTATGGAGTTCTTTTTCTACTCTATAAAGTGCAACCTGTGCCTTGATGAGAACAGTTTGGAGAGCCTCGATGGTTTCTTCTCGTGCAGGCATGATGTGCAGGAACGAGCACTCAAAGATATGTGCAAGGGGGTGTGAGAGAGAGAGGGGGGAGGTAGAATGCTCACCAAGCTAGCGGCGTGGAAGGAGAGAGAAGAGAGGGGACACCACCGTAGCGGCCGAGGAGAACAAGACCGCCATCCACGTGGAGAGGGTCACGACAATGCTAAAGAGACCTGTGACAGTGGCCCCTGCCTCTACTGCTGTTGCAGATGCAAATAGGACACTTGTGGTGACGTGATGGGTAAGGCCGTGGGGCGTACCTGTAGGTGTCAACACTATTGCTGTAATAGATGCTTGAATGGAGTAGATGGCACTTGAGGTTGTGTTAGCTGTAGAGGCTGTAGTGGTAGCAATAGCAGTAGCTGTTGCTATGACCTATGTGGCGATGTAGGCAGTTGCAGCGACAAGTAGTGTCAGAGATGCAGCCGCATAACCGTATGCCTCAGCTGCTCTTCCCACTACGATTTGTGTCGAAGCCCTACTTGCACGGGCCGTGGCTGAGAATGTGACAGCAGCACCAGCTGCAACGTTGAGTGAAACACCGGCTAAGCTAATGGAGTCGATGTGCACTGGCAGGACTGGAATAACGCCTGGAACTTCATGTGCCGCTGATGGCTCAGCGGTGTCAGCAGGTGTAGGACCAGAGGTGGGGTTGGAGTTAGGTGCAGAAATAGGAGAAGATGTCGGTTCAGTGGGATGCATACCTAGAGAGGGAGAGCGAGAAGGTGGGATGTCCTGTGCTGGATACACCTGACGGTCGATGGCACGCTCCGTCGCGTGCTTCCCGCTCCCTACGCCAATATGAGGGGTCCAATAAACGCACCCATAGTGGCTCGGAGTTGTCGCTCGGTGGGGGTGGATCGAAGGTCCTCCAGTCCTCCCACTCCTCACGTTGTGCTAGGCGTGCTGTTGTGCGAGGTGAGTCGAGCTCTTAATTGGGAGGCCAGTCAAGAGGCGGGGAATCAAGCATAGCTGTTGAGTCTGCTGCAGATGCAGTTGAGGACGCGAGAGGGATGTCCAGTCCTGGTGGAGAGAGAGATCTGTCAGTTGCTGAAAGAGAACCAGCGGGGTGCATGTAGTGAGAACACTGTAGGAAGATGTCCAGATAAATGGTGGAAAGATGCCAAAGAAGGAGCGGCATGCGTGAGTGCAAGGCGGCACTGCTTCCGCTGCATGCTACTACCGGCAGACGCTGACTCGATGGGATGTGGAATGCGACAGACACCGCTATCCGTGCACGTGAGATGAGTGCTAAGACACAAGGAGACGTGGGAGGCACAGTTGCCTCCACAGCTGTGTGACACAAGAGGTCACTCTAGGCAAAGGACATGGCAGGACGATGGGCCGTATCTCCATCCAGAAGCCGTAGATGGACGAGGAGTTAGTAGGGATTCTCATGGCTCTGATACCAGTAGTAGCTAGCACGTGTTACTCATGGTGTGATAGAATGACTGTGAGCTAGTGAGTGTTGCACGCCATGAATGTGGTATTTTTTTTCCTTAGAATCCAGTGTCACAAGAATGGACACAGTTGGGAAGAGGGAGCGAGAGTCTAAGATGCCGGTGAGTGTACACCCACAGCAAGCAGCCGCTTGGATGAGCATGCACTGCCACCTTGGGGTTGAGCCCGGCCTCTCAGATTAACCGAGGGTGGCTTCTCACCAGTGTGTGACAAGATTCAGACACGGTGGACCCCTAAGAATCAATACCCGGGATAACACGCAGCTCCTCCAAAACACTCATAGGCAACCAAACATGATGTCGGGATTGGCAGTGAGAATGTACGAGCCCTAGCATCTACCACATACTGACAAGATCATCAAATCCCAGCCATGCTTGTGCCAGAGGGCACTCCTGGGTTGCTTGATGACTGCTTGATGAGCCTGGTGATAGCAACAAGAGTGCTCTTGGGCAACAGTTCTCCGTGTCTAGCCATGATCACTCAATCTTTAAAAGTGTATGTGTGCCATGGATAGTGAGACAAGAGGGATCAGAGATGTGAGTGGCCAAAGAACAGGGCAGAACTCCAACAACATTCGGAGTGGCAGGGGCTACAGAAAGTGTTTTCACAGCTGCAACACCTTAAACAAAACGCCCCTTAACTTAGGCTATCATCGCCATTGTTGTTGTGTCTGTCTTGGTGACCTCCTGAATTGACGCCACTCACATGCAGGCTGGCTACAGTGGTCGACGGCTTCTTTGGGGGTCTTAGCTTCATCCCATACATCTCTATGTGCACACAGGAATTTCTTTGGTGGCCAGTTCCCGACCGCCATTTTCTCGGCAGCTTCACATATGCTCTTTTTCAGCTTGTCGAGCTTGTTTTTCTGCTTCCGCTACTACTTTCACTTTGTCGTTCGACCACCCGAGTGACCTGCACTGTTGTTGTGATCTTTCCAATCGTTGTTTGGTAGCTGGTAGATATTTTCTTGGACTTTCCATAGGCCAACTATTGCGCGGTTCTCACATACGCTGGCCTGATCAACGGTGGAGGGGACATCCCTCTCTCTTGCTCATTGTTTTGAACTAACTCTCACATTTCTAAACTTTTCTTTGCCATCTCTTCACCTTTTCAAGCACCGTCAGACACGTGTTCTATGAAATGTGCTATCTCACATACAACGTGGCTTAGGGGGTTTCTCCATTCCCTTGTGGTATCAGAGGAGTAGATAGACTATGTACCTGCACTTCACCATACAATCCGCAGTAGCAGCAACAGAGACGTTTTTGCTGGGTTGCGTTGGATGGGGAGTACATGTCCTCACAACGTGCAAGCCCTAAGCTCAGGACTGACGTCAAGCATTCCACCTCCGGCAGAGCTGGAGGCGGAATGCTGCCAAAATTTCTCGGCTTCCTTGGTCGCGTATTCCATCTTGGGGGCAACGAAACTTAGTGGCAGCTCTCTAAGCCGCCATAGTGGCCGCTCTAGCAAAAACGGCTGCAACCAAAGCAGAACCTATGACAGTAGCAGCCTTTGACATCTGCCCTTGCACTGCAGCAACTTTGCCACATCTCGCAGCATTAGCAGCAACTGATTTTAGTTTTCGTGGCGGCAGTTGTCGTAGTAGCAGCTATTGCATTTCTACAAAAGTGGCAGAAATAGAATCTCTTACAACTGCCCTTGGCTGCAGCCGCTGCAGTAACAGTAATTGCAGCCACGAGGGGTAGCGAAAATGGCATCCGTGGCTGGCACTAGTGCAATAGTAGTAGTAGTAGTAATAGCAGCACCAGCAATGGCAACCTCATCTCACAAGAGTAGTTGGAGTAACACCAGTAGCAGCTGTTGGTGCTTGTAGCTAAGTGTCCATTATAGCATGCATCAGTAGGAGCAGCAAGCGGCGACAAGCAGCTTCAGTAGCCAGCAGCGAGCATCATCAGCAACAGCAGCAACCGCAGCACACGTAGCACTCACGGCAGCAGAAGTAGCCTATAGTAGTTGCCTCGCAATTGCACATAGCTGCAAGCCACACATCTGCGCACTCGGACATTACTTGCTCATAGCAAAAGCAGCCATTGCAGCACGTGCAGCACTCGCGGTAACAACAATAGCCCATAGTAGCCACCTCGCAATGGCATGTAGCTGCAAGCCACGCGTCAGCACGTCGCGGTATCAGCTGATTGCAGCAGCAGCAGCTGTCAACGCAATGCGTCAGCGGCGACCACAACAGCAACAGTAGTAGAAACAACGGGCGCATCCACTAGGAAGCTACCCAACAGCTTCCTGCTGCTCCTCGCTGGCTTAGCACATTGTTGCTGACGTGCTTTTGGCCAATGTGGCCGGTCGCACGATTGAATCATTTACCACGAGCCCATGGCAAGACTTGGCTTGGCATATCTTGGTGCTCAACACAAGCATAACAAAGGGAGGGGTGAATTTTGGTCGACCCACTCGGCAGCCATCTCACCATGATACCGCTGGCAGCTGTTGTACTCCTTTTCAGTGAGCCTTTTTTATTTTCTCCTTTATTTTTTTCCTTTTGTATTTCTTTTTCTTTCTCTCCTATTATTCCTCTCTTTCTCTTCCATGTGGACCAGACAAGAATACATGGGGGTTCTTCCCAGCGACTTGGGAGACCACCATTCATTACCTCATTACTCAGGCATATAGGATTTTCCCACTTTGGTCGAGACCCCGGTACTCGGGGTTCCGTCCTGGGACCACGGGAGACCTTAGACCTCTAGGGTTATGTGTGACACACACTACATGTGCCGACACACACTACATGTGTCGAGGGCGAGGGATCATCCACCCTTTATCCCACGGGTTTCTGCATCACTGTCGTTCCTCGGCAGCATGACATCATCGGTGTTGCAGCTACCTGATGCCTCTTGGGCGCCGCCTTACTTAGTTCTTGCGTATGTCGGACCACCGTCGACGGAGTATACTCATCCACCGTGGTTTTCCACATCCACATCCGCCACCATTGCGCTTTGTCCCTCTCATCTCATGGCCGCATCTAGGTCCCATCAGTTGTGCACGGATTCTCCTTCATCGATTTGCCATCCTTAGCATCGACCGTCAGATGCCTCTAGTGCTGTGATTTTGGCAATAGGGTCCAACGGTCACCACTTTGAGTCAGATGGATCCCTTCGAGGAGTGTCATTGGACAGTTCAGGTGTGGGTGATGCATGGATAGAAGATTGGCATCATGTCACGTGCTTGCGTCTTCTGGCCTAATTTTTCGGTCGTGTAGCGTCGTCCACTGCTATTTCAGGTGTTGTCGCTGCATGTCACGTTTCGTCTCTTATATGTAGTTCTCGTGGTGGTTGGATTCTTGACTCTAGAGCCACTCACCACATGACTTGTTCCCGTGTCGAGTTCATGTCGTTGGGGCCTATCGGGGACGCCCGTTTTGTCCGTACTCGTTCAAGAAAGATGCTACCTATCCAGGGCGTTGGTGTCGTGCGGTTTGTTGGTCCCTCTGGTGACGTCGTTTTGTCTGATGTCCTGTATGTGTGTGCACTTGAGCTGAGTCTCTTGTACATCCATACCCTCCACGATCAGGGTATGGATTTTTCGTGTCTCGTGACGTGTGTGCTATTTTGTTGTAGTCGTTTGGTCATGTCGTGATATGTGACTTTTGTTATGACAAACTGTATCGTGTACCTCTGTTTGCACCTAGCACATCCACCGCTACCATTGCTCGTGTCCATATCTCTCCTACAAATTCTGTTGATCATACGCGCATGCTTCATCATCTCCTATGCCATGTGAGTACCGTCACGATTCATAGCCCGCTGCGTTACCAGCCTACCATTGGTCTGGATGTCGCCACCTTCTCCGCTCTGTGCGCCGCCAACTGCATGGATTGCGTGCAAGGAAAAATGAATCACTCCACATTCCCTATCTCCACGTCTCGCACCCATGAGCCTCTCGCTCTTGTCCATGAACTCACCACCATGATCGGAGTGAAACACCTGCAGCCTGCGCTCACAGTCGCCCACAGAACCGAAAGAAGTAGAGCGACTGTTAAAGTAAACTGGTTTTACTAAACAATCATGAGTCCATTTGTTTCTGACTACTTGGTGAAGTACTTTTGGGTGGTTTGTGTGGGGGTTCCAAGACTCCTCGTGTCCTGAAAGGGAACCTAATGAGCCTTGCTATTGCAAGGTCTATGAGGTGGCCCTTTGAAATAAATCCATAAACTCGTTTCATGGTTGGGGTGGAGGGGGTTTTTTTAGCGGTATTCATAATAGAATTAGGGTTAAATTTATTTTTCTTGATAAGAAAAATAATAGGGCCCGAGAACACCCATGCATTTAAAGGAAAAGTGACATGTCGTGCTATTGCGGGGTCTTGTAGGAGCATTTGCACACATGAAAATATAAATCCCAAACGTTATTGGGGGGCTTATCTTGAAGAAAATAAAAGTTTTTTTTCCTATTTTATGGGGACCTTTCAGACGGAGAGATGATTTAGGTAGTATATCATCAATTTTGCATTTTAATGATTCCATTTCATTTTTTTCAATCAATAAATTCTACGTGAATATTATTTTCATTATTTGAACAATTTTTTTCGGTTTTTATCATGAAAATATACACCATGCTGTTCAAAATATACTATTTATATGCTGGTATGGAAGTGGGTTGGAATTTTTTTGCTCAATATGGGGAAAACTGTCGATTGTTTATTTTGTGTGTGTGAATGGTGAATCCTGTGTTTGAGCTGGGGGAATGAGCATCACACGTGGCTTTTGTATGGTTTGAGGTTTTATGCCCAAACGAAAAGACATAGTGCTTTCGGTTCACCTGCGAATCAACTGTCTCCTCCGCAAGGCGTACTTGCGGACGTCGTCCGAAACTCTCAGCCCACCCCCCCCCC